>VYYJ01002352.1:0-22247 GCA_021029165.1 Cyphoderus albinus | reverse complement strand
TCCCGGGTATCCTTGAACCTTTATTATTAACGCAAGCCAACTAAATAGGTATTTATAGTATATCAAGGGTATGTATATTATTCTGTCATATCGACCAAATTTCCCGTTTCTCTTCATTATACCAAAAGTAGAAAAAAGACCATTCTTCTTTCGTTTGTGAGTACAGTGAAATGAGAAAACACGAAAAAAAGCCGATTTCGCATTATCCACATCATTTCATTTTTCTCTTTCCTTTCTCTTCCTTTTGCCCGTTTATTTTCTTTTTTGTGTATTTGCGCTTTGTGCTGATATGATGGCGACTCGTGATGGTGATGATGATATTCATACGAAAATGTCAAATGCCAGAGCAAGGTCGAAGCAAGATAGGAAGAACGAAGGAACCGCAGTAACGCTGTGAGTCACAGTCTCAAGCATCCGATGATGGGAAAGAGAGAAAACTCGAGTTGTGGTAGGGTTCGAAAAAGCAACTGAATACTAACGACGATAACGTTTCAAGTGAAACTTTTTATACTCTTTTATTAGAACGCCAACTTTTGGAGCGGAATAGTAACAAGGAAAACCAAAGCAGTGATAGTCGTTTCACCAGTACACTTTCTCTTTCCAGTGAAGTTGTTAGCCGTTAGCATTTGGGAAAGCCAGAGAACGGAAAGAAAGGAGCAGGATATTCTTATAATGGGCAGAGCTGGAGCAACAGCAAAACTACTACACCCGTAAAAATCCATCCAACCAACAACGACAGAAGAAAAGTTGCCTTCCTCTCTCTCTTCTCTCGGCTCACCTTCCATTTCTCCTTGTAACTAGTACGCAGTGTGTTACAAGATAACTTGTGCTAGTCCTCCCATTACTTTTGCTCTGTCAGTTTTCCAACATCATGAACTCGGTCAAAATCGCTGAGCGTTGGAAATAAGCAGTGGAAGGAAATAAATGAAAGGAAGGCCAAAAATCCTTGCTGCCTTACTGGTACTGCTGCTCTACTCCCACAACTACTACACTATACTTCATTTCGTTTGCATAGTTCAGCTTTTCCACTGCTGCCCTGCTTTTCAGACACATTACATTCTACTCTACTTCTGCCAGCTTTCTTTTTCCTCTCGTCGAATTGCTTTTGCCTAGCCTTGGCTGTTTGGCTCTATCTCTCTTTCCTTTGCCTGCACTTTGCTTGAAACACAATCATAGCCATGCTGTGGCTGTAGTGCCACTAAATCAATCTCCAAATATGTGTAGGGATATCGCACAGGAAACCCGTATGCATGTAGTGTAAGTAAATTTTCACAAGAGAAAAAACCTATCCTACCTACCAACCCACCTACTGAAAAGAAAACGGAAAGAGATTCCTATCATGTCGTATCCTAGACCCGATTTTCTTCCTTTTCCTACTACTACGCTTTTTTTGTAATCTATGTGTGCACTGTTTATGTGTGCGTCTCTTCTTCTTCTTCTTCCCTTCTCTCTCTCTCACTCGGGATAGAAGTAAGTTGAAAAGAGGAGGAAAAAGCATTTTCGCCTGTCCTCCTCAGAAATGACAGGCAATTTCCATTATTACCTCCTCCTACCACCTATCCGCTACTGTAATAATAATAACTCTCATTTCACTTCACTCCCTTTTATATATGCTATAATACAGCATTTGCCAGCCACCGTCAACATCATTACATCTTACATCACACTTGAAAAAATTCCAATCCTCTCAGGCAGTCTCACTATACGCAGACACATCATGGACATGATTATATGTACGAAGAGACAGAAAAAAGTCCGTTTCACACAAACTTTTCAACATGGGATAAACCTTTCAATTTTGAAAAATAGAAAACCGCATTCTATAATAAGTCAGTTGGAAAGGTAACAGTTTGGCTACAATTTTATGGATTTAATATTGGTCTGGAAAATTTCTCAAAAGAAATTACCAGCACTGTGTAACAGAGAAGAGAGCCACATTTCGCTAACGGCTTTCTTTTTATAACTCAGTTTCAATGCCGCAGTCCCCATGCACTTACTTATCACGATAAATCAGCGTTTTGGCTTTGGCTCCTCTATTTGCCCTTCGCTTCTTCTTTCCTACTACTTCTGTACAACACTCATCCAAAACTGGAATCTGTTACGAATTTATGCAGTGACAATACTCAAAGGCCAAAGTACTACATTTTAGTAGCAAAAGTTTGCAGGAAAACGATGCTTTTATGCAATGGAAGGAGAATAATATCATTAGAGAGAACTTGTCTATTTAAAAAAAATCACTTTCTCCAACTCTGACAAAAATAAAGTTTTTGACTAGCCAAGCATGAACGTATTTAAGGTATGTAGAATTTGATTTAAATAAATACCTTTACATACTTTTCTTTACTTTGCTCTCCTTTCCAGTCCGAGAAACTTGTTTGTGACACACATTCTGTCCTCAATTTTGAGCGAAACTGTCGAAGAATAAAGTAGAAAGTAGAGAATAGAAAGAGAAAAGCGGAAGATTGCCTCATCTCTTGCTTCATGGTTTGGAGAGAAAATGAAGATAAAAAGCTTGTGTGCCACTGTGCATTACTAATGTGGCGAACAGAATATTATGGACTCAACGGCACACACTTTCTCGTAAAAGAAGACTAACACAGGAGTAAATACTCCAAATCCCTAGCCAGGGTCAATCTTTTTTCTCCTCTCCTCTCTCTAAACTCGGCTCCCGTCTGCTGAATCAAATAATGTCTTTCACATGCACGTTCATGTATTTGGACTACTGCTGCGTGGAGGAGTGGGGAGGAGAAAGCACTAAAACAATTCTCATTCAGATTAATTTGCTTGAATTTACTTGATTACTTTTATCTTGTATCTGTAATAGCCAAAGAGACCTTTTCAGCATGCTGGATGTACACAGATTGCAATATTTATTCACTCAGCCAAACCCCGTTCCACATTCATGACTACAAATGTAGCAAGAGAGTGTAACCAGCAAATGTAGAGGCTGCAAGTTGTCCCTGCCTCGCACAAGAACAAGTCACTTCCTTTTGCCTAAGTGTGTGCTTAAATAATTTTGTAAGGTACTTGTAAGAAGGGAATGCACATTTACCAACTCCATTTTCACATAACATCGACTTTGTTCCGTTTCCACATACAAACCCGCGATTCAGTGTTGTAGTGAATCTTTTCCCGTTTTATTTTTTACTTCCTCTAGTCCAGAACCAGAAGCTTTAGGCAATAAATTGCAGTAGTTATACTTCCGCCAATCGCCATTATCATCACCACAACGGAATGCCCATCGTCACCATCAGAGCTTGAGAGCAAAGCGATGCTCAGAGAATAACGATGTTCATCGTCATCATCAACTTCTGACTGAGTACTCATTGAACACACAGCCAAAAAAAGGCAAAGGTCGAGCACATCTGCTGTCATTCAAAAGAAACAACCTAAATATAATTTGCGTGCATGCATGCACACCAGTCATTTCGTCTGCTTCCATACACACATTTATTTACGCTAGTGTAGTAACTTAATACACGCGAGCATTAAAGAACAACGGAACAACTGCAGCAGTTCCTTCGTTCTTCAATTTCAGTTTATTCTTTTCTTTCCTTTGTTTTTATTAGAGTCCTTTGCTCGTTAAATATCAAAGGAGTGAAGGAGCCGTCATACAGATTTGATGGCACGGTTGCGCATGCTTCCCCTTTCATAACACCATAAAAATTCTATTTGCTCTGCTCGGATTTTGACAAGTAATCTAACAAAACAAGGAACAAGTGTGCACTTGTGAAATTGACGGTCACTAAAACTGGGGTCGACCGAGCCCAGTTTTCGTACATCGAATATGTAAGTCCCAGGTTATGAAAGTGAGTTGTGAAAAATAGACAGGAACTATTTCTGTGGAAAAAAACTCTGAATCTGAAAAAAAAACTGCTGTTAACTTCTGGCACTTTACACATACCAGAATAGACTTTTATTGTGACTTGTGGTGTGGGCATTTCGTGTAATACTACAAAGGTAGAAACAATATTTAATAGCCCATTCTTGCATCATCATCGTGGCCAATCATCATGAAAGCCATTTTTTTGCTTTTTTGCTTATTGGCGAACAAAAAATCGAATGAGTGGGAAAGGGAAGAATAATGCTGCTTGGTTGTTTGGCGCAGTGCATTTACAAACCCTGAAACTTTGCAGGAGTGTGGAACAAGGGAAAAGTAAGTGTCAAGCGTTAGCTGAGCTGAGACATAATTTATTGTATAGCTCAAGGTGAGCAGATAAACCAAATGGAGTCACTCACTCAGTCATTCAGTCAGTGAGACATTTTAGGGTGTAGATATGCATTCTATTTGTATAATAATGTCATTTTGTTTATTACGTTGAAAAACTTTTAGTCCAAACTCATTTTTAAAAACCACGCTTTCTGTTAGCAATTGTAATGAGAAGATACGTAAGTACACAGAAACGACAAAAAGACTTCCGTAGCTCTCATCTTTTTTCTTTGTCAGTCATTATCCTTATCATCGTGTCATCATAAATACAACACGCCACTTCAAGTACGACGCACTCGTTCAGATAATATTTCTCGTGGGTGATGCTCATGACGATGACAATAAATACAGACACTTATTTACCGCATTTACATTCATTACCTTTACTTTAAATGCGATTATACATGCACATTCATGTTTCTCTGCTGATATTATTATCATTTGTTATAAACACTCCTAATAGGCAATAATTAAGTGATGTTATGTACACATACTCAATTTATTCACGTTGTTCCCAAAAATAGTTATAGTGAACAAAAACAAAACTACTTAACAAAAGGAAGTAAAGTGATATGCCTAACAAGACCCTTGTTAGTACGAAAATACTTGAATATGAAAGAATACTTAATGACATTATTATTTAACTCTAGCCTGAGTAGGAAAGGGATGTGGGTAATTATAATAACATTCATACATTAACAATTCATAAAATAAAGAAGCTGCAGAAAATCATTAAAACGTTTTATGTATTTTCGGGCCATTCACTAAGAGACTTGAATCATTGACAGAAGCATTGATTACTGACAGAAGAAGAATAACAATACGATCGGATAATGTTCAATGACGTACATGTACACCAATTGGCAAAAATAGCAGACTTCCGCAATAAGAAAACATCGTATCTTAATTTCGACTTTATCATCATCAGCTAGACTTCGACATTTCCACTGACAATGAAGAAGCAGCAAACTAACTTCCAAACACATTAACGAGTCATTTTTTCCCTTTCTTTCTCTCTCCAATTTTGCAAAATCTGTTTCAAAATGAGATTGAAGAGGATATTTTTTTTTTGAAACCAGGAAATGTGCCGTGCCGCGGATGTACATTTCCAACTGAGCTTTTTGCTTGGGAACAAAGTGTAAAAAGATGTTGAAACATATGCACATCGTTTATACTGCTCGGGTTGACAGTTGGTTTGACAGAAGAGCTTTTCGGAAAGAACGGTTTTTGACTCTGTGTCAAGTCTGCAGCCAGAAAGAAGGTTACGCTCTTAGAATGAATATAATGTGTAACAACAACACAAAAATGTTTTACCTTATGTATGTTATTACGAGTATTTACAGAGATGAAGATTTCTCATGTCTTGTTCCATCACACAATCATATTAAAGCCTTTTTTGAATTGCCTTGCGCTGGTGAGTCAAACTCTGTGGAATGTTTCTCTCTTTCAAAAAAATAAACCTATAAATATAATGTCTACGAAAGTACGACACGATTACGACGACTACTTTTCAGTCGTTTTGTTGACTGGTCGTGTTGTGTTTGTGTGGTGGAATAAGGTATGTATATACATTCAATAAGGACGAATTCGCGTGAAAGAAACTTTTTTTTTCGAGAACACCGAAGAAAGTTCGTTTCATATAAGGAAGGCCATAATAAGTATGAATGTGTGGATGTACATTCTTCTTTATCAGATAGGAAATCCTTCTTTTGATCACAAACAAAGTTTTCAAGAAAAATGCTTGTGTGCGGATGTGGATGTAATAAGTTAACGGGGTAGATGTATTAGAATTGAGGAATAGATCACTTCACATTCACATATTACACACAATACACCCAAGTGTGATTTCTATATACCCACACACCACACGATCCCATAGAAAACACATTTTGGCTTTTCTGCCAAAATGAAAGCGCACACATATTTCTCTCAGTCTCAGTTCGCTGTTGTGAAGTCAGCCACGTTACATTTTTATTTCTCTCTTGACTTCACTCTCCTCGGGTCTTCTGCTTCCTCCCTTTTCGCCCATATCACCAGCACATATCTCTCTGCATCACTCTCATCACTACTATATCACCATCATCATCAAAGTTCACTAAAATGCATTAGCACAAGTGCCAAAAATTCCAACGGAAAATATATTACAGGAGAAGGAGAGAGAAGAAAGACAGAAAAGAGTTATCCCCGTTTTTAAACTTCTTCGTCATCATCTTCCACTTCCTTTTGCAATAATCCATACACCACACCATGGCCCAAGAAAGAGTCAGAGTGAGACCAGCAACATTCATACGTGGCTACATCCATGTGACAATTAAGAAAGAGTAAAAGTTAGAGCTACTATCACCACTATAGTTTCCTCCAAAGTCATCCTATATAATTTTGTAAATGCTTGCCGAAATCCTGTCCCTGGCTTATTTTTCTTAATTTCCTTTTTTTATTCATTCCAATTCAAACTGCTTCACTGGCTCGATTTTTTCCCTATGACATGGAAGAGGCTAGAGAAACAAGAGAGTTTTAGCTAGCTGGTTTAAAAATAGATTTTTTGTGAAAATAGTTCCTAAGTCTTCTTTCTCTTTTTCGCTCGCGCTTCTATACTAAAACGATTTACACATATGCCTAACTGCGACTGAATATGTACATTACATTCCATGAAATTGGCTTAATAATACATCATTTGCATATATCGACTCAAACGACTTTGTACAAGCAGGAGACGAGACTCTGTAAACTTTTCTCTCATATTTTCTACATCTGAATGGGAATAATGAGTGAATATGACTGCCACTAACTAACTGAAAAAAAATCTACATGCGAAAATTTTTTTCTTCCCCTTTTTCTACTGCTTTACGCTTAAGTAAATGATACTAAATCCTCTACAATAACATTCTTTTTATCCTGTTCCGTCATCTCCGTCAGACTCTTCTCTCAATCCTTTTTATACTCCACTATTCTTCTTCTTCTTGTTCAGCCAGGGTAAAGGATCTTTGAACGGGTTCAACTCACTTCACATCTTCACAATAATAACATTCTCAACGCGGCATTGCCTGCTCTCCTCGTGATTAAACCGAGTGTAAAAATCAGTGGCAAACTTTTACAAAGTAATGCGTTCACAGTTTCTCAGTCATGAGAGCCAAAAACGAAAACTTTTCCTTCTCCATTTTGCAGTGTTCAAATTAAAGCAAGCCAACCTAAAGTAGGAATGCCGAATGATGAAGGCCCAAACGAGCACACGTCAAACTTGTGCCTGTCTCCAATCTTCCCGGCCTATATTGGCTGCTGCAGTAAAACAGCGTCACCGTGACAGGGAAAATGTCAACTGCTACTGGCGTGGCACTGAATATCAGCCATCAACCCTGATTCTTTTTCCAATTCGTAATTTTCGCTTATCTAATTTAATAAGGGCAGTAACAATTTATGAATAGTCCGTTATGATGCAGGAAAATAAAAAATATAGCCACCCAAGAGATGCATCCATTCTTATGAATCACTCCATTATCATTGCAACGAAAATCTTTTCCTTTTTTCACACTGTGCAAAGTTATATTTATGGGGAAAAGTGGCGGAAAATTTTCGGAAAATTCGATAAGTAGGCAATCGGCGGCTAAAACTTGAAACATTATCCGGTTTCTCCACCAGCAAACAAACTTTCTACGATAATGTAATCCAAAGTAAACAAATTGAATGTACGGATTAGAAATGGCGTAATCTAATTTCATGTTACGGTTACGATAGATATCTTTAAGTAGGTTCACCCGATTGCAAAACTTTTTTTTTCATATTTTGACAAAAGCAAACTTTTGTAAGGAAAGCAGAGGAGAAAAACAAAACTTTTCCCAGCTGTCAAACGAGACAACAGCGCACTTCCTCTCTTATCAGTTCCACTTAGGCAACTAGGCAACCAAAGAATCCACAAAGAAGTAGGAAGTCCAGCCTGAACAAAAATGTTGCGAGAAACAAAGAAGAAGCGCCACTAAAGTTTCCTCTTTGGATGCTTTTGGGTTCTGTAAACGCGTCATCAACCGTCATCATCATGATCGCCAAGAATACCAAAAAAGTTTGCATCTAAGTTTTCTTTGTAAGATTCTTTTGTTCTTCCTATACATTCACTCGATAAGAGTATTGCACCACCAGTCGCTGAGAAACGGTAAAACTCTGCATGAGAAAGCAATGGTGACTCTCAGAGTTCTGTCTGTGTCTACCCCTCATAACCTATCACGAAACCATCAAATCAGATTAAATGTAATTGTTGCAAAAATTGTTTGTATTCATGGGATATTTAATGGATCATGATTCATGATATAACCAAATGGGAAAGTTGAGCAATAGTTTTAGTTTTGGCGACTTTTTTGTGGCAAAAAAGTTTATCATGTAAAAATAGTTTCACTCCCGCGTATTTCTTTGGCCAAAGCTTTAGTATTTATTATTACAATAACCTTCCTCTGTTGGCTACAGGGAGGTATGTAAATGAGTGACACTCACTCGCAGGTAATTTATCTACCGCCACGGCTATTAAGGCGAGGGTTGTTATTTTTGAAGCTCCCGATTATTATTACTATTGCTACTGTTATAGCAAGCGACAGTTCACATCGAACCAACTGTCAACTGTCAAAGTTCCATTGCCAAAAATACCAAATATCCCGCTAGGCAAGTGCCATGTAAAGTGAATCCAACAACTCGGTAACATTACTATCCACTCTACCCCACTCTCGAATATTTTCTTGGTGGAATATTTTTCCTCGTTTTGTAAATACCACACACGAAAAATATTCATGCATAAAGAAATGATGTGGAAACTTGAAGAGATTATTCATGTAAAATTATTATTCATTATTAAAGTCATAGAATTGGATGAATTGTAATAATAATGAAATGTATTATTTTTGCTTATGTATAAGTGAGAAAAAGCGAACAGAAGCGACTGTCTCGCTATCTATAAGCATAAAATGTTTTTCAGTGCTCTTTTGGACAATGTATTCTTAAGGACGAAATAAGGAAATGTAATCGTATTTAAAGTACGTGAATGAGCCGTCTGCGTCTGTGAGAGACAGCTACTTAAAAAGAGTTATTCAAATTTCACATTCTGGCCTTATCAGAAGAAATCTGTAAATGAGCAGTTTTCAAGTCTGATGATTGTAATACCTTCATTATTTTCAATCCTTGACGTGTATTCTCTGGAATAATGTGTAATGCATTTTATTTTTGTCCGTAATCCATATTATTATATTGTAATACCTACTACTGCGTATCAAAGAGGAAACCAGACAGCAAACGTTTGCATTTTGTATTTCATCAATCAACAAGCGCAACCTTGCTGGATGGATGACTTGATAAGAAATTTTCTTCTTTTGAGAGCTATTACGATGATGACGATGACGGTACATATTCAGGAATAGAATATGAATGAAAAATTCATGAATTCGTTATGTTGAAATCTCGCATTGATTTCATCTCAACAAGCAAAACATAATTTCACTCACTCACGGTATTACATTTTGTTTATGACATGGCATAGCAAGACCCACTCACTGACTGAACTCCGGTTAACTGGCTGGAATTAGTTCTTGAGTACATAATAATAAAATAATGAGACAAGATTATTTAAAGTGTTGATGTTGCGTACCTTCACAGGTAATATTAGAGCCAGCTGAATGGAAAAGGTCGGAGCGTTAATCTTCCTTTGCTCCCCTGTATCAGCATATTAATATTTGTAAAAGGGAATCTTATCATTTTGTGTACTATTCCTATTATCAACATCAACATTGTTAAGTGTTATCGTTCACTCAAAAATATCCAGCCAACTAAAAAGCCAACTGTCCAAGCATTGGCTTTGCTTGGGTTATCGTGCGCTGCTTCTTCTGGACACGCTGTTTTTCTCCTCTCTTTTCACACATCTCATGACACGACTGAATAGCTCACAATTGTAACGGCATTATTCATCGACGCAACGTTAGCGTACCGAAAACAACTACGCATAAGAACTCTTTTATCGTTCACTTCTTCATTCGTACTTTTGAACTTTCCACGTTGCTCAGTTAACTATGTTATGCATGTAAAGTGTGGAGTCAGCAGACCCAGACCGGTCACCAGTCAATTTTTCTCTAATCTGATCTGGTCTGCTCCCATTCTTGCTTGCCTGCCGCATAAATGGTAATAAAAATGTAGCCACGGAAAATCTGTGTTTTGTGCGTAACGAATGTGTAACCTCTTCATAGAGCACGGTAAGTTAGCAAGTTTCCATCGACCTTTTTTAATAGTCACTTTGCCCATGTACTCAACACAACTGTCAAACAATTACAGTCTGAAAATTGAACGCGGTGAATGCATATTGAAAATTGTGCTATAAAAATCAATCCACCATGAAATAGGCAAGCACGAGTCAGGGTCTCGTAATCGCTTTCATTACAATAAAAAGCGTTACATCGAATGGGCTTTTTATGAATTCTCTTTATGAATGAGTGAGCGTCTTCGGTCGAGGACTGCCAAGCCAAAGTTAACGATCACCGAGCATAATTTTGTAAATATTGTACATGAAACTAGTAACAAATTTAATAATTGATGCAGACCTTAGAAACTGCACGCAACCAATGTAAATAGAAAGGGAAACGGGAGAGACGTTTCCTTGATGAGAATAAATTTTCACGTGTACTTACTTAAATGCAGCCTTCAACCAAGTTGATAATAAAAAAACCAGATGAAAAATGTATGCGGTTTTGTTTTTGTTTGCCATTTCAGTTATCAAATTTGTTCGTTAAAAATACCTACGAATGGATTCGATGTTTTTAGCTGGTTGGTTTTATGTCATGAAGAACCACGGCATATTTCTTGCTCTGGTAGAGGTTACGTGTGGATGTGATGTGATGCGTTTTAAATTAGTTTTCCTATGCTTTCGCCATTGAATCGCTCGCTGCTGTTGCCAGTGCCTTGTGTGATAGATGATGTTAGGTGAAGAGGAGGATGCGAAATGAAGATGATGTTATTGAATTGGTTTTGTGCTCTTTATAGATGCTAATATTACCACATGTAGACACCCAGCGAGTGAGCAAAAAAGTCAAATCTTGTTGATGATGTTTCGTTTGTGGTAATTTGTTCAAAGGTTGTGTTGTTATGCTTGTACTTTGGTTAATTTCAGAGAGAGAGGACACGAGAATGAATGTTGAATCTATTCTAAAAACAGAAAGCGAATGACGATCGACAAGAGAAGAGACAGAGATATTCTTACCTATATCATTATCAACGTCATTATTATGCATTCATGAATTGGTAAAAACAGAGTCTAAACAAAACGACATTCTCAACACTCACTCAGAAATTGGTTTCCCTCCTATTTATATTACCTATTTTATCTAGCAAATATTTTGGCATTCGACTACACGGCAAGAATTTAAATAAGTACTTCATTAAATTAAAATTGGGACATTACGTACGTCGTCGTCGCCGTTGCCGTTTGCTCTTTCGCTCTTGCATCGCTTTTGCTTTTGCTGTTGTATGCTAATGTTGTAATGGAGATGTGATGGGCCGAGATGACGAAGGTAGGTGTAAATGAAAGGGAAAATAATTTGCAATTTGCAAACTTTGCAATAAGGTCACATGTGCTTATTCAGTCATAAAAAAGCAAAAGCAGGATTAAATGAACATCTATGTATTTAGCGATTGTATGAAGTGATGAGCGTAATGTAATGATGATTATGATAACTTAACTAACTATGTAGTATAATTTAACCATCTTTCATTATTAAAGTGATTTACGCGTAAGAGACTTTTCTGCTTACCTCGATCGTTAGAATCCATATTTCTTGATAGTTGTAATTCTTTGCAAGGTAATGATGATTGACGATGAAATGCGGATGAGGATAATGAAATTTTGTTAACTTTGTTCTTGATCTCAAAAGTGAAACTCACTCAATGACATTTGCTTAGTTCTTCTGTCACTGTCCAATTCCTTATTAACGATATTATTCATTTTCCATTCAAAGCAGAAGCCCGATCCAATGCAAATGGGAAAACAGTAACTAACTGTCGCAAAATTATCGCGTTGTACTGAAACTGATTGCCTCAGAAATCACCAACATTCAAATTGGATAAAAATACATCAATCTGTACAAACGAACTCACACGTGAATTTAAATTTGTGTTAATCACTCGTATATCTGCCAAAAAAGGATTGCGTAATAAAACGAGCATGTGAGTGACATCCTGACATCAATGAAGCACCTTTAATTCTTGGCCGTGTGTGCTTGCCGTGTTCACCCAAAGATGATTTCGCAATGGAAGCGTCACTCACTTCAGCAGCACAAGTAATACGTACACGGAGAAGTCGTCGTTACAACTGAATCACGAAACTGGTCTTTGTTAAAAACGGACGCTGTCTTCTTTACACTTTAGAACAGCTTGCCTCTAGCTTCTTCTTGCTGATCCTAAATGAACTCCAGCCGAAGAAAATGCTGATGTAGATGACAAGAACGAAGCTCTGCTCTTTGCAGTTCTAATTGCAGGTCTCAAATTGTCCACAAACTGCGGGCCCACTTCTGCAGATAATTTGACACGATAATTGTATGATTGAGTTTCTTCACAAGATAGCCTCTCAGATTTTAATTGCACGTGGACAAGGTTATCAGCGCTGCATTCTTGTGGTAGTTCCATCACTAACCATAAACTAAATCGTGTGTCTTAAAAGGAAACGGGATAAACACGATAACGAGAAGATGTCACTGATTTTTGTTTTCACTCTAAACTTTGCCTTTTTTAAATCACATACAAAGAAGCAGTCTTTTTGATTGACAAAGCACCAGTTTTGATTTTTCGAAACAGTTTCAAAATGTCATCATATCCATCAACTTGACAATTGAAGAAATTCCAAAAGCTTATGGCTGTCCAAAAATGTTACTTCCGTTCTGAACACACTGGTAAACCTGTAATAAAGAATAATTGTCATTTTACAACTGATTTCAAATTAATTCATTTTTCCTTCATACTCGCCCTTAATTTTCTTTTTGTGTCTATGTGTCAGGTTCAGGTAATTGTCATTTCTTTGCCAATGACTGATGTAGTGCCAATGCCTAGTCGCCTTTTCTTTTCTGCCTTATTTCTCTTTCCTCTCATTCACGGTCAAAAACAATCATTCAATTTCAGTGAGCCAATTACAGTAATAGACTGCGAACACTGACTGTAATACAGATTACTTATACGGTTTTTTGCTGTTTCTCTCTGTGAGTGGGGGCGAAAGGAAAGAACGGATCGATAACAATCATTTCGTTTTCTCTCCGTCTTTAGTTTAATACATGTATAGATTTCAATATAGCTTCACGAAGCAAAAAATGTTTTTCGTGTTTGTCTCCTTTTGACTTGTCTCCCTTTTCTTCTTTCTCCTTATCGATAAAACTGTATTTGGTAGGTACGTTATTAGAGGAGAGAAAAGTCAAAGTTTTAGGCTAAAACTGAGTAAAGACAACTGGCGGAAGGCATAGCTTAGCTACTATAGCTTTCTTGCACCAACCAACCACCAACGAACCAGCCTCGTCCTAACTAAACTTGGTTTTGTTTGTCTCATACCAGATCGAACTGGGGAGAAAAAAAATTGATTTTCTTTTGCGAAAGTCAGTCAAGAGAAAAGAAGGGAACAGAAGGAAAGGGAAAGAAGCAGAAAAGGAAACTATTACAGACGTCGGATTTAATGGGATACACGTATTCTAGTACAAATCATAAGTAATCTAATTTGGACTTGGTCCCTTCTGGGCCAAACTCTAGTAGGCATTAGTGGTGGTTGTGGTCGATTGAGTAACTCCCGTTCTCACTCCAAGTTTCGAATGATAAAAAAAGCAACGAGAGAAGTCTTTGGGATAAGAGGAAGAGTCAATTCCGCAATGAGTAAAAAGTCAGACAAGACCTTCTTTGTCTGCAGTGGTTGACGTTCACGGTTGACTCCACTCGAACAAAAAACCAAAAAGGGCAACAGCCACTGCGATTGACATTTCGTCACTACTCATCACATTAAAGAGTAGAACAAGAGAAGAGAAATAAAAATGCGACCGATGATGATAACCCTAGAGCTATCGTGTGTGTCCCCACTTACTTACTTCTTTTTAGAAAATTGGTTCACTGCCTTGACTTGGGGTGGCACAATAATTGTGGCTAAGCATAATTAAAAGTGACAAGTCAAGAAAATTTAGTAACTGTTCGTACAAAATGGAATAATGTCAACAAGGAGACGTCTACTGCTGTCAAAAACCCCCTACATCTAAACTAAACTAAAAACGACTCCACACACTTGGCTGCAAGTGTCAACGTCAATTATTAAGCTTCAGCAGTATTGAATTTCTATATTGCCTGATAAATATTATGACGTCACGTCCTCAACCGCACACATTGTCCTCCTAAAGCAATTTGTGTGCCTGAGTGTGTGTATAGAAAACAATATCAGCAAAAAAATATTGCGTAACGAATGTCAAAAAATGTAACTTGCACGTTAACGAGCCTCATGCGTTACTTCTCTTTAACGCACTCACATTTGTATTTAATCAAAAATAATGAGAGGACGCGGCAACGGCAGCCAATGAGCGTTAGCTGAGTTAGCACTAAATATGCAAATTAGCAACTTAACTCATTCACAAAAGTGACATTAAAAATGCGTGAAAGCCTTTTGTGCCCTCAATTGAAAACTATGTTGCTGCTGCTTCTTAAGCTACTCAGTCCAAATAAATGCACATTTGATTTCTTTTCACAAACTGCTTTGCATACTCAATTCAAACGAAGTAAACAAAGGAAAGAATTGACGCAGCTTCATTCGACTGAGTGCAGTGAAGTTGCAGAGAGCGCAAGGCTTTTTTTTAAGTAATGCCAATATTAACAGCGGTACTTTTGTCGCCTTTGTTTGCTTTTCTCATTCACTTTTATTTTCGGCGTGCGTTACGTTACCTTCCTTTATATTTAGCTCACACACACGCTTGTACAATGTGTGCGTTTTATTATTGTATGTCAGCAAAACAATTTCGCACAATAAATTATGTAGGGAGGAATTCATTTCTCTTTCTTTGAGCGACAAATGAGAACCCTTTCCTTTGACGTTTCAGTCCTGTCGTCGTACACTCTGATATTAGACTAAAATTGACTTTTTTGACAAGCGGATAACCTTTTCACAGATTGGTGGATACCCAGATAACGTTTGGGTAAGTGTGTGAAAAAAAGGACGCTTTTCGTCTTAGTCACTTGAAACTTGATACTATTTCTTGAAAATTTAAAACAGTGACGTTGCTCACCAGCGCGAACGAGATGATGATGACGGCAAAGATGAGTAAGAAACTTGTTTGTTGATTTTTTTAGATTATGATCATGCTCCTGATCACTATTTCACTGAAATGGTAAAAAAAGGAAGAATGAAGAAGAAAAGCCTTAGAATAAAACGTGAACAGTTTTTTTGTTTTAAAGGTCTTTCGTTTTTATTTTTGCCTTCAGCAGGATGTATAATAATAGAGGTAATGTGAAGTGGCGATGATGATGTAACATGTAAAGTAAGTAACTAGTAGTACATCGGTGCGTGTTCTTCGCAATGTATTCACACAATAAACACTGTTTTTAAGAGAATGGAGAACAACGGCGATGATGAATGAAGTTGAAATGAAATGACGTTTGTTCAATGTTGTTGTCTGTTGAGAGAGGAGATAATGACGATGACGACGATAAGCATTCACTCGCACTCGTGCATCCAACTGACTCAGACTCCAAAGGCAAACTGAGGAGAGAAAAAGGAGAAAAAGATGCTATATACTTTTCGTTCGGCCGACCTGAGCAGTGAGACCAGACCAGAAAGCCATAGTTATTTGCTTGTGTATGTCGCTCGCTTCACATTTTTGCTGGCTATAGGACGACTCGTTTTTTCCTTGTTGTAAGTTTGGAGCTTTTGCTTTGTTGGTGTGCTACTACTTTAGTAGTGGCAGTGGTGCTGTTGCAGGTTGACGTTTAATGACAGGTGCAATGCATGCAAGAATATAAAGGACGAATGTTGTACACTGTACCTACACATACATAACGGACAAGACTTTACAGGATAAAACTTACACAATTTATCTATCCGAGGGACTACTAACTTAAATGTAAGACAAAAACAAACTCCTACTCATTTCTTCTCTGTCTGAGCGAATGTCTCTTTCAGTCTGATGTGTGTCCAAAAAGGCTGGCGATGAGCTTTTCGTTACGTTACGTTATGCTGTGTCTTATGTTGCTGTTACCCCTTCCTTCCCATTTCTTTACTATTTTTCTTATAATAAAGCGAATTGAAATCGAGAGAAAAAGGGAAAAGACAAGGAAGAAAAATGAATGGTGTAATATTAGATGGTAGGTAACATTATTATGGAGGCTTAGTCTTGTTCTAATAGAACAGAGGGACCTATGTAACTCCAATTTTATAATAAGGACCTAGAAACATCTTGGATATAAATGCGACACACAAACAAGACCTTTATATTTTTCATGAGATGAGCGAAAAAGGAGTTTTGTTTCGTTCGTTGGGAAAAAGAGGCTTCCTTTTTGGTAATATAACGGCGTTTTCTATTGCATTGCATTTCACTGCAGCACCGGCTGCTTGAACAACTGAAAAACCTGACATGGAAATGGAGGTGGATTTTTTTCCTTTCTTCAGCCAGCTAGTGTTAAGCAGTGCTACTTTTATTATCGTGTAGTTTTATGTTTAAAAGGACGTTAAAGACGAAAGTGAGTAAAAACTGCCCTTTTCGATGGAGTACTTCTCTGCGTGAATCGAACGAACGATGAAACGGCACGAAGTGAAAAAAACGAAGGACGAAGTGCCCGAAAAACACGACGCAACTCTGCTTTTTTATTCTTTATAATAAAACACTACCAAGGAAAACGCTGCTGCTGCTGCTGTTACTACACTTTACCTACATCCATTCGTTTAGTCAATGTGCATTTATTTTCAACCAAATCTAGTACCTTCCATTTCAATTGATATAAAGGCACTCTAGGTATCCGTGAATTTCCGCCTTTCGGCGAATATTACAACAAGGTAATGACAACAGCGGTGGCGATCATCATGGTTCATGGTTGACCGTCATGTCATGTTGTAGAATTCTTCGTTTGATTGCTATTACGCAGTTATCTACAGTCACTACACAGTCGCTGGCCACCAAATTTGCTTCTGAATGTAAAAGGAGAGAAATTATGAATATTTCGGTGAAAGAGAATAAAAAGGGAAATTGTATTGCTACTATAGTCTAATCTAATGAAGGATGATTCTCATAAATGAGCTCTCAGAGAAAATTGGGGTTGAAAATAACAATATATTATTAAGCACTTCTTTCTTTTTCATCTTCTCCGAGGGTCGGCTCAGCTCTGCTCCAGTTTCAAGAGGTTTCCCCTGGTCTCTCTCTTCCCTACCATCGTGCCATCCATCCATCATTAAACTTTTATTTTTTCTCTTAAGTTGGCCGAGATAAACTCCATCGAATGGAGACGGGAGACCAGGGTTTATCCATGGAAAGAATGGCAGACGAATAAAATTACATTTTATTAGACGCAAGGTATTCAGAAAAAGTTTCAATTTAGCAGAAAAGCAAAGGCAAATGCAAAAGGTTGGAAGGGAAGTGAAAGAGGGAAAATAGGGAGAGAGAAAGAGAAAGACGTAAATTCTTTTAAAAGTGGTTGAAATGAAATGAATGCTTGTTATGGAGCATCTTCTCTTTCCTTACTACATTTTTGCATATAATCAAGATAATTTTGATAGGCTGCAAAGAAAAGGATACGAAGCAGAAGACGGAGATAGAAAAAAAAACATTGCTCGATCTCCTCTCTTGCTTTATTACTACGTATATTTTTCTGCTACTTCAACTCCAAAGTTCTGAAAATTATGCCTGCCTTGTCAGTGCCACTGGCTGTCTGCTTGTTAGCCTAGATACCCAGTGCCACACTCAAGAAAGAGTGCAATCTGCTCAGTGGCACAGTCAGTGACTGAGTCCGTCCGATCCGTTCCATTCCATGTTGCACAAGCTGTAATAGCTGGAGCTGAAAGCGCACCAAAAGAGGTATGTATAGTTTCCCTACATTCGCTCTTGTTTTGCCTCCTGACAGCAAGTCAACCAAGTCGAAGTGGAGAAAAAGGAGAAGAGAGACATTACACAACTTTTATTATTATAAAAACTCATCTTTGTCCGTGTACATCCTTCTTCGTTTCTTTCTGCTAAGGCAATGTCTTACGCTTTTATCCAGACTATGCCATTCCATTGCATTGCATTTTATTCTCTTGTGCTTGTTGTATGTAGGCATATTATCCAGTATCTATCTAGTGCACTGAAAACAACCACCTTCTGTCTCTCCAGCATCTCCCTATGCACATACTTTCCTTATGTGGTACGAATTAGGCAGTGCTGTAAGTAAAGTAAAGGACGAAGACGAAACATCCCAAAATCTCCCAACAATGTTTCTTTCGCCCTCACCAGCACCACTTGCATCCGAATATAGGCTAATGGAGATGGGAGATGGGATGGGAATGCGAGAGCGACCTTTTTCGAGAAAGAAAGGTTTTATGAAGCGTATTGTAATATGTGGGTTAGGCAATGTTCCACTGCGGGTACAGCATCACTGTTTCTGTTCGCATGAGAGCCAAAAACTAAGCCAGAGCCAGGGCAGAGCATCCTCCTCTCCAAACAATACTGTGTAAGTTTACTATACGCATAGACACGACTCAACTCAGCAGCAACGGCACACACAAATAAATGTGAGAGAAAAGACGTACAGATTAGAGGCGAATTCAAGATGTGTTTATTGTGTAACAAAGCAAGCGATGCGAAGGAGCAGAAATATATGTAACCTACTAACAGCCACCACGTACATTATGTGCTGTCCCTTACCAAATATAGGTTGAATCAAATTGAAATCCTTGTGCAGACTTGGGAGACAGAATTGGTCTGTATTTTTATAGGAAACAAGCTGCCTCTTCTTCTGCTATGATGCTGGCAGGCAGAAAATAAAAATAATAGCGCAGTACCGCAGTTACTTCTCTTTTTTTCCATGAGAAACTTCCTCTTTTCTGAATTCTGCTATTTCGATTGCATTATTACTTGATTCTTTGGGAATTCGGGCTGGATTGAAACTTTTTAGCACATCATCTTATCGTCCCTTTTCTTCTGCTTTTTTTCTCCAAAAAGAGATAGACACTGCCTAAGTATGTATAGAAGAACTAGAGTCTGGAGCTTAGCTACAAAGTTCTTTTCCTTTTCTTTCCTATTTTTAAAAGGAATGTTGAATGAAATGAGGCAGTTGTAGAAATAGAAATAGAAGACTGTTGGCCCGCTTCTATAAAATAACACCATGTGCAATTTTATTCCTCTCTATTCCTTATCTCGAAAAACATTTTTCTTCCCTTTTCTCTTTCGCACTATACGCAAAAAACTTTTCCAGAATAATAAAAAGTACTCCAAAGTCAGTAGGACGTGGAAAGTGGTACATGCTCGTCTTTCTTTCTTTCGGTGCTAATATTTTTCTGTTGATTGCGACTGCTGTGCCACTGAATGTTATGTAAGTGGAGAATTGGATGTGACGTATGTGAGCATGCATATTATCCTTTGCTGTAACGCCGTTCTCTGTGCACAGATCAGATCTGACTTCGTCTTCTGTAATAATACGCAGTACATTTTTTGTTATTATAGACAGAAAAAAGCAAAGGTAGGCAAGAAAGTCAATTGGTGCTTGCTCACTGATAATGATAACGAATAATATAGTCAGTCAGTGTTCTGTTGGCTTACTCCATTCAATTCATCTCGCCTCTTTCTTTCTATACCGTATTATCTTGTACAGTGCACGCATAGGTATGTTATGTTGTTTATATTTCTCGCCAAAACTGAAAATCTCTATAAACACTGCCTGACACCATCAGCATCAAGATCCAGCACCAGCAGGAGCCGCTCGACGACGTCGTCGATCTCTTTGACGTTGTCAAAATAGAAGTCAAGTCAGAAAAGTAAGCAAAAGCAAAAGCAGAGTGGAGATGAGAGAGAAAGAAAAAAGTGGTTTGTTCTGCTTGAAATAAGTGCGGACAAGCTAGCGAAGCGAGACAACGGGTTTGGCATGGCACTTTGTTCAATGGAAGCAGATCACGGAGAAGTAAACGTGTCTTTTGTTTATACTATCTTAAAAAGGTGGAAAAAGATAATACGGCACCATCAAGCCATTCCATTTCCATTCTCTCTCACTCAACTCGCTCATTCCCGTTTCCCATTATAAAGCCTCCTACACTCAAGTTACATTAGCACGTTCAGTTTCTTCATTCACTTTGCTCTTAAATTCTCAAATCTATTGTAGCAGCATTGAATGCGTTATCTTGTTCTCTCTTCGCTCTTTCGTTGATACGATACGGTTAAACATTTCTTCACTCGTTTAAATTCTCATTCACTCAACCTCGTCAGACTGGACAACATCAACAAAACTTGGCAATAAAGTCTGAGATGGAGTTGCAAAGCAAAGGATAGGATGGATGTTAATCGAGGTGATGTTGACGGCTGGCTGGCTTGACTCGACCAGACCAGCAGGTTTTAACTATGCCTAACATGCATTTGCATGCCTAACATTAATACGTAATCCATGCTAATGAATTTTTCTTCAGTTTTCCTGGTTGCGAGCTTCTCTCGAACAAACAAACGAAAGAAGCCAGTGGCGTGGCGTAATTTTACACAAGACAAACACATTGTATATGCTACATAGATACACTAACAAGTTTATGAACTATACACGAAAGTCGCTCTGTTATGCTACTACATCACATAACATAGTATAAAATATTATGTACACAGAGGGAGAGTCACTCATTATCATCATATCATCTTCATGGTCACACTACTGACATACATTTTTTAAAAAGACAGCACAGAAAAGAGAAGAGCAAAAAAGTCAAGTGAAGACAGTCTGCAAAAGAAACTACTAACGTCATACTAGATTAATTTATCACCGCTTAAAGGGAGTAGAGTCCGAGTGGAGATTGGGACGAGCACAAATAAACATGATACGTAAAAAGGCGAATGAATTGAATGTAAGAATGATGAATTGACAAATGAATGCTGTTTTGGAGCAGGGGCTCATAAGCATGAGCAAAAATTATTCTAAAGTTCTGTTTGTTTCCAACAAGCAGGCGTACCTGAAAGTTTGTATCGATTTATTTTATGACAATGATGCAAAAATCAAATGCAAAAGGCTAATCTTACGTAATTTTGATTAAAATAGGGTTTAGTCTATCATCTTTAAAATTAATGTATTTCTATACATACACATGAATAGTAGTTAAGGGACACAAATTTTTTCAGGCACACTTTTTGCTCATGTATCATCTAGTTAGTATCAGTAAGATTAGCAGGTTTGGAGAGAAAAAACGATACGCAAAAATGGATTTAAATATCAATAGGCATTATGGCATGAAATATCCTGAGATATTAAACTTCTTTTTTGGATAAACTGAATAAATAAATAAAAGTTGACAGCAAGACCTGACTGGATTATCTTGCTTGTTAATTATTTTATGCGACAAACATACAGCTACATCTTTTTTGCTCTCTCGCACAGTAATAACTTGCCAGATTTGTCTTATCACAATAAATGCACTGAATTGATCATGTAAAACATGTTGGTATATTTATTTTATAGGCCGTGTAGTTTGTTATGCAAAATATTTATGTAAATTGCACAGAAAATTAAATATTAAATGTTTGTGAAGCGTGACGCAATTAATTAATTTCTTTTATTTCTAAGCAAAGAGTCACATGCGCCGAATGAAATGTTTAAATTGTGTGCGTTATGGACTGACTAATTAAGTGACATGTCTATGAAAGATTCTTTCCAAACAAAAAAGTGTAAGAGAATAGCGTACAATGGAAATGAAAGGATTTTTTGTTTTTGTTTCTACACAAGATTCTGAGAGAGCCGGCTGAGCTGCAGCAACTACGTTGGCACAAATCCAGGAAAAGCATTCATTTCATCTCATTGCCCATTTTTTTCTGCCTACTCTTTTCTCCTAAAGACATTCAAATCCTTTCTACAGCATGTT
>VYYJ01002351.1:0-22248 GCA_021029165.1 Cyphoderus albinus | reverse complement strand
GAAAAAGTTTATGACTGCCTTTCATTTTCCTTGAAAATATAAACTGATTTCTACGTTGCACCTCGGAAAAATATTACTTATTATACATCTCACGAACACAATTCATCTAAAGTTCAGTTCATTGGATTGAATGGTAGAACGAAAATAATTTTTTAAATGAAATTTTAGTTTAAAAATAATTGTAAACTTTAGAAATGCATCGCTTGTATTATTATATGTGTAAAATGCTGTTATAAATTGCCGAAAAGGTATATTTTTGAGTAGGCAAATTAACCAGATTGTCTACCAAGATAAAAGGAAGGATTGTTGTTTTACAATTTTAAATGACAATTGAGTTCCTTGTACTTTTATGTACAACCAACCTAGAAAAATACGAACTACAAAATTGACTTGACCCGAAGTGCTCTGCTAGCTTTTCAGTATTGATTACTTTAGTTAATAACTAAGATTGAAAATTAACAATGGCAGTGATTGTACAACGAAAACAAAAAGTGTTTTATCTTATTGAGGTCAAATTTGATATTTAAAAATGAATTCAATATCTACTCAAAATGAAAAATCATTTATTGAAATACTGAATACTATTTTTACTATTTTAGGTGAGCTGGATTCGGAAAAAAGATATTCATATTCTTACCTCCGGAAATCATGTTTATACAAGTGACCCAAGAGTCTCCTTGCTTCGCGAAGGAAAACTTCTCAATTCATGGACACTCAAACTAAGCAATGTCAAGCAGAAAGACGATGGAATATACGAATGTCAAGTTAATACGGAACCCAAAATGACGTTATCTTTGCACCTCATTGTTTTAGGTAAGGTTTTGTGGTTGCACTTTACTTTGTTCTGTTATTAGGTTCGTTTGAAGATATGTGCTGATGAGAGGAAAAATAAGTAGTCTGCTTGCAGACAATGCGTGGGACATTTGGTGAATATCGAAAAGACGATTTTCGGATGCTTAGCAAAATACTAATCCAGTATCAAGGTCGATCAGTCGCAATATTTTCATTAGGGACGTTCCTTGTTTCTATAGAGGAAACCCTCTTCCAGCTTTCCTCCTTACACTCAAATGTGAAAGTAGGACTAAGCTGAAAAAAGGGATTCTGGTGCCCAGTCATTGATTGCTGATTACAAAACAAACGTCTCTTTTACTTAAATTTCCCGTGCTTTGTACAGGTTCAGAGAATCCAAGCCCAGCTCAACTGAAAATTCAAGTTGATCAAAGTAGGAAATAGAATATCATGGCCTAGTTATCTTTTATTTGTTGTTTACCTGTGCTCTACAATCCATAATCATTTCAACTACCTAAAGGTATACTACGCAAACAGGTTTCTTTTTCAACTAAATATATCTCGTTCTAACCAGGTTGATGAAGATGAAACACTCATTTCAATCCACTCATCTTCTCAATATCCACTTTACGTTTCAGACATAACGCCCTTTTAATATTATTGCAGCTTCAATATTTTTAGAGGACCATCTTTAACGATAAACTTTATTTATGTCTTTTACTGATGCCTTGAGATTTATGCCCTGCTCAATCGCTTTTTGATATTCTTCTCTAATGTTCAGGAGATGAACAAGGTGGAGCTTTAGCCTTGGGAACATTCGATCTGCCAGAACATCAAAGAGATTCTGGCCTGGATTCTTTCTCAAAAGGTAATGTATTAATTTTTTTAAACCAATTCTCTTTTAAATTACAGCCAAATAACTTATGCAAAAGAATTCGACGGATAAATATTGTCTATAAGACGAAAGCCTACACGAACCCTTAAGGCATTTAGGATACTTAGGGTTTAATATATTTTTTAAAGATTGGTAGCGACACCATTTAGTATGTGATGGTACATTAAAATGCATACAACCAACAGTATCGACGTTTATTATTATTATTTTAATTACACCAGTTAGCCGTTAACAAAGGAAAAGGAAGTTGTTGTAAAAAATAATAGGATCAATTGAATGTTTCGTTTATTTCTGATTTATGCTGCGGATCTTGTTGGCAGTGCGAAAATCAAAATGCTTCTTAAATCTTTACCGAAGAGTTTTATACGGAAGAGTTAATGAGCCATGTTGTGGGGTGATGACTGCATGAAGTGTTACAAAAATAAAGATGAAGTACAGAGAACGCATGCAGTGTTCGAAAAGAAACTGGACAACCCCTACGCAAGCACGCACATTTCTAAAAAGTCACGCTTAGTATTAGCACTCTCAATTATTGTTATTTGCATTGCAATTCTCAGTCTCAAAATCTCAATCCTTTTAATTGCTTCATGTCCATGCCAAAACATAGTTATTAAAATTTTGCCAGCGTCTAAATTGTCTTCGAAGCTCCTTGCTTTGTTCACACGAGTGCAGTGACGAAACTGTCGCAGTAGTAATGTCTATGTTAAGAACTCAGGACAGATGATGGAGCTTTGAATGCAAGCGGAATAATAGGGTTAACAAAAGAAAAGAAGAAAATGTTACTATTCTCTTCCCTTCCGTCTTCCATTGTTCTCAGGTTCGTCAGAAGAAATACATAGTCAGGTTGATCACAAAGAAGCAAGTGCTAATGTAATCCAAGATTCTTGTAGAAAATGGGCAGGATGAATGAGTGGAGTTTCTTATATGCAGGAACAATTGCCTTCGCGTATAAGGCCAACTAATTATTCAAAATTAGAATGAAACTCACTAAGCGTAAGCATTTTCTTGCGTGTCAGATACTAAGATCCCTTTTCTTTCACTGCAAAAGAAAATCGCATCGTAGCTTAACTATAAATGCAAAATGAATGTTGTGAGGAATTCTATTTTCTCCCATTTATTTAATCAGCGAGGAAGATATCTTCAAATTAAATCATAATTCTAACGTATTTCTTTGAGATTCTGAATACCTTTTTCACTTAGTTTCAACTAGATGTGGCAGCCAATTACGTTAGAATGGTGTAAATTAAATTAGTAATAGTGACTGCATCGGTGTTTCATATAGCAAACGAATATTAAGAACTATGATATGGAAATGTACATGACACCTTTCTTTGTAATACATCAGAATATATGTATATGTAAATACAATACAGAAAGTAGAATACATTTAGAAACAACTGATTTAATTTTGGAAAATCAGAACGCAGGTGTAGCACATTGCTGACATCTACATTAAGCGAATTCCTTGCATTGGTGTAGCTACTTATGTTTGTTGGTAACCACTTAAATAGGACTCTCTGGAGTGTGGACAAAACATGAAGGTACAATAACGTTAGAAGTTTAGAGCACGTTTGTTCTAATAAACAAATACAATTAATGTATTGAAGCTTTTTTGAATAAACCGTATTTGAAGAAGTGTACACTTAAAACCACTGTGACAATTTTGTTTAGTTACGCTTGATTTGCCTAATGCTGTTTTTGCATGAAGTGAATTGACAGTGCCCGTAAATTGAATGATTGAGATTTTTGTACGCCAAATGAAAGGTAAACTAATACATTATATTGGTGAAGTCAGAATAGTACTTTGCATAAAATATTTAAATTAGGCACCAGCGAGGTTTTGCAAGGCTAAGGTGAAAGCAATCTGCTCAGGTTAATGATTTTCCACACTGCGCCTGGCGCAAACCTTTCACCATTGTTTCAAGGTAGCCAGTAACATTTCCCTGAAACCTGTAGTACCTTTATATAATACATGTTAAACATTTTGGAGAGCGACATTCTGCTCTCTCTTCATCACAACTTGGAAAGAAATTCCCAGATCTCCCTTGCCCAATTCATGCATAGTCATGAAATTGTAAATGGTGAATAATGAAAGTAAAATTCGTCTAGGTTTTCTGGTCACGGTGGTGGTGTATTCGTATTGTGACTTTGCAAAGATTAAATGAAACTGAAAACTATTTTAAGTGCAAATGCAATGGTTTTATTGCGAAAGGCACATATCTTTGGAGCCAGCAGGCATTTGCGTATTTTGTTTGAATGGCTTAGTGAAAAGATAAATTTGTCTCATTTGCACACAGACAATCCACCTGCGTGCAGCTATTAAGCACCTTTGTAGCTACCACCACTCTATAATGAACCGGTAATAAATCGGGGTACTTCCACAGACACTGACAAATGAAACTGAAATTTTATTGTTCTTCATACATGCTTTAAAGATTCTTGGCCAAACGGCTTAATGTTTTATGTTTCTACTCTACAGCAACACATTGACGAACAAAGAAGGGTCAAATTAATTGACATCACACTATTCTAACTTATTCTAAAGTAATATTTTTGTAACTAAAAGTATAACTCGGAATCCTTTACCACCTGAGTAGTGTAAAAAATTCATTTAGTGTTACGGATGTTTGTCAGTGAATTGTAAGACAATTTCTTATGAAAACACAATACTATGAATAAATTATTCATCAGGTTCCCGATTGCTTTCAAACATAAAACTCTTGAGTAAGAACTCGTAATTTAATGACAATAGTTCATAGAGAACAAACGGAACAGAGTTTTTGTGTTGTATGAAAACCTTTGTTCTTTGTCTCATTCGTGATTCAATTGAACACCCGCAAGTTAAGATCTTTCTTTGATTTTCGATTGTTGTTTGACATTCTTTCACATTTACTTTTAGCTGCTATTGTCTGGTACTTCATTTGACTTTGATAACTGGTAAACAACTGCGTTAATTTTGTTTTACTTTGTTGTTTCCACAAAATCTAGGTTACGAAGCAAGAATTCTTGGTCCAGCTCACGTGCAAATCTACCAGGGTCATACAGCCAACTTGACATGTCTAGTGTCGCATGGTGGACCCTCGCCCAACATCACATGGTTTCTCAACGATATCCCATTAGAGAAAACGACTAACACTCGCGGTGGGATTAACATCGAGACAGAGAAATCCCTTTTTTCCACCACTTCCAAACTAGTCATTATTCGGGTTCAGAGAAGCGATGATGGAGTTTACTCTTGCGGTGGAATCTCTGTGTATCCAGACTCGGTTGTCCTCCGGGTTTTACCTTTCCGTAAGTCAGCATTTTATATTTTTATACATACATATACATATAATGTAAAAATGCATTTGTTTACATTGGGATACGCCTATGCATTCTCACGAAGAGTAGTGAATGGAGTAACTTGAAAAGCAACTAACAATAAGACTAACTTTAAACTTTTATCGTTAATGTTTCGTCCATGTAGTCATTTTGGCACAAATCATAGAAACACAAACAACAAGAGAAACCATCACCATTATAAAGAAAGACATCAATGAAGTGATTTTATGTATGTAGCACAACAATTTATGATTTGTCTTCTCTGGTCATCCAGTGTTTTCTCATTTTCGTCTCGTAAGTTTACTTTCTGTAGAAATGTCTTCTTCATGTAGATAACATTTCTTTGTCACAAAAAATATGGCATGTTCGCTTTTTCTTTATGTCGATTCCAATTTTGTGCGTAACAAATCACAAAAAGAAATTATGTCCGTTGAGAATAATGGACATTTGTTGAGTGTACACACGGGAGTTTCCACTTTCCATCAGCTTCACTTTTCTTTTATGCTTTAGGTACTTACGACATAAATGGGATACGCACTTTTATGTATTTTGTGTAGTTACTATAGACCTTTAAGTGTAACAATTTCGTACTATGCATGTACTACTAAATCTATTTCAACAAGTTATATTATGTACTATTAGGTACATATTATGTACCGACCGACCGTTCGGAAGCGACACGTGTGCTGTTTGATTACGCGCAACCACCCATTTCTTGTGCCTCGTGCCGTAGTAGCGCCGACAAAGCGAACTTTACTTCTCTTGTGTTTACTTGCCATTCTTTGACCATCTCAAAACCAAAATCATTAGGTAAAATACACAAAGGAATTGTGCGGTTCAGGGACAACCAGAAACGGAAAGCAAAGAGTTAAGTGCACTGCTTTTCCTTTCTCTCTTCTTTGAGGCCACTATTATAAATTAGTAAGAATTCAGTCCATCCTTTTCCCCAATGGTCACTTCTCAGACCGACGTTAAAGTCCATCTGGAAGCCGAGAAACACGTATGTGTGTGCGTGGTTTTTGAGACAATGAAAGCAATGACACGAACTACTGGATTCAAAAAGTACATTTGGCATACGTACTTTTGCGAATGATAGTTCGATTTGGCCTTTTGGACTTCTTTGAAAGTTCAGAGAAAAAAGGAGAAGTCAAAGACTTTTGTTGTTATTGCGTCGTTCTGTGAATGGATTCGATGAATGAATGAATGGGTGAATAGAAATTGGTAATCTGTAAGCTGAATTGCTCTATAGAAGACAAAAGCGTCTCTCGTCTCCTCAGCAGCCTTTTCTCAACACACAGAAACTTTGCAGGATTTCTACAACCGTTAAGGGCATTTTAGACAACGTTTCCCCATGATCGAGAAGTCAGTCTTCTTTTCTTTTTCTTTCTTTTCTTCTACTGCCTCTTATTCAGTTTCCAAATACATAGATCAAAGTTGAGAATTGCGAAACCGGAAAAGATTTTACCTAACGTTTATATGCCTTTGTCTCATGGGGTTCCACCACGACGCTTCACCCGCTCTGATTTCAAGTACAGTACCATGAATATTTCAATGTTTTTATATTGTCAAGAAGCAAGATTTTGATCGGAATCTCTCACTTCTCCCTTTCCCTCAGTGATAGTTTACGCCGTTCCCTTCAATTTTAAGGAACAAAGCATTTATGCAATCACTTGAACAAACTTTGTCGGAGATGGGTAAAAGAACATTGAAATAGAGTTGTTTTCTTTGTCGCAGATCCCTTCTTTTTCTTCTTCGAGCTAGTGAAACTACACAGTCATGAATTCTCTTATTGCGTGCCGGAATGAGCTGTAAGCAACAACTGTCGTAAAAATGTTTTGTTTCAAAGACGAACAGCTCCTCCGACAACTTATTGCTTCTAGAGACAGCTCAACAAGATGGTCAAAAGATCCTCCCCGGCAGAAGAAAGAAGAAGGGAAAGCTCAGGCTGGTGCTGTTACTTTGTTACTTATCCCAATGCCATCCCTTCACTCAGCAACCACTGTATTATTAAACAAATTGTCTCCACTGAATCTTGGGCAATGACAAGAGCAGACAAACAATAATGGAAGACGGGAGAGATGCACGTACATTTATAGTGTCGTTCTTGTTATTGTTTTGAAATTAAGATATATGACCCTTCCTTTGCAACACTTGATAGGAAGCTCCACTGGGAGTAAAGATGGAAGAAAGATGCCGATTCTGCTTCGGAACGGTTGGTTAGTTTGGGGGAGATACTTTGGATTGATAGTAAAAGCATGAGGAAAAAGATATTTTTGCCTCGAGTGAAACTGAGAAAGTGAAGTAGTGAAATGTTAGTGATGCTGTGAATAGACGATGCGCCGTAAACCTTGTTCTGTTTCTTGTTTGCTTCCTGCCATGGCTTCATTGCCTCTTCTTGTCGCTACTTTCCATATCGTCTAATTTATAAGGTTAACAACACCAGAACAAGTTGAACGTATCTTGAGATAAAATTTTTAGCTGACTGGTGACTACCAGAAAGCACAACCCCACCGACGATATTGATGACCGTGTGTCCTTTCATGTCATTTAACTTTTTAAGTTAACACCTGCTCCTGACAGGTTTTCTTATCAAATATCAAGCGGAACAGAATGCAACGGTCAGTCCGTAAAAAGAATCGTCCACGAAAATCAGGAAATGAAGTCGAAAGAAAAATGTTTTATTGATTTTTGGGAGGTTTTATGTAAGTTGAGTAGGAGAGCGAGCAAAACGGGAAGGATAAAAAGTTGTGTTTAAGCATATGGCAAAATGAATACTTAGCATGATTTTTGTATTACACTGAAACTTGATAGCTGACTTTATTCTGGGATATAGATGTCAAATTTTAAAGAACAAAAATGCATTTTGATGATAGCAGGATATGATAATAATGGAGATGCAAACCATATGGAGGCGACATTTGTTGTCCGTAAATGGGAATGCAAAGTGAACCGTATTATTTTATATGAAAAATTAGCATAAATATGGCAGTTACAGAGTTTGGCCATGCACGAGTAGTTTCTGTTATCATTTCTTTCATCATCTCACTTTAAAATCCAGAGATTCCATTAGGAAATGGCAGCTGGGGGACACATAAAGTGCAATAAATAAGACGACACAAGTTTATCCTTGGGGAAAAGTGAAGAGAGGCTCGGAAAATATTTGTGATGAAATATTAACGGTACATGTGCTTCATCCACTTTTTGTATATATGTCAAACACATTGATACACAATAGTCATAATAACATTATTACTGTAGCGAGTGGAGTCTAAACGGCTTTTGTGAATTACAGTTGCACGTGTATTTATTAGTTGATGGTGGGATGGGACAACGGGGACACCATGAGACCAACAAGGAAATCGTTGTTAAAAAGATTCTTTTGCCGAAGAAATTTCTTGCCCGCTTCGGCTCAACATATTAGTGTACACATGTACACACGCACTTTCTGCTGTGACAAATATTACAAAAAAACTTTTCCCCATTGTGCTTTTGGTACGAAACAGCAAACGACGTCCTCTGTTATGGTTACTTTTAGCCGGTCTCCAAACTTTCATGTAAAAGAAGCAGTGGCGGGGAATAGCTGCTCTGTGCAGTAGTAGATAATAAGAAGTGACAGGAAATGTCGTTGTCCTCTGCTCATTTGTTAACTAGAATCTAGGTTTCCTTTCCGACTCTTCTTAAAAGTAGGCATTATTACTGTTATGATTATGCAGACACACTTGGAAGAGTGAGAGGAAAGCGAAGAGAGTCACAAGTTCTCAAGTTGAGTAAAAAAAGTAGACGGAAATGCGAAGCAAGGGCCTGAGAAGCTGCATGAAAGGAGGGGAGAAAATGTAAGGACTGCTGTAAAGTAATAATACTTTTGGAAGATATACGAAACTCCTATTTAGCCATTGTGACTTTTTTGGATGAAAGTTAATACGAAGACTGTAGGATTTCCTGAATTTTACTTAATGTGATAGTATGTCTGTGTGACGAAGATGGGTACAGATAACTTTTGTATAATATTACACTCAAAGCTCTAGCACTACTACATAAATAGCACGGCTTCTCACAACCTTTCGCTTACTTCCCGCAGCTAGCTTATAATTTTCGAATACGAATTTCCCATATTACACTTTCTCCTCCAAAAACAGCGCAAGGAGGGAATGGACAAAAATGGCTTTTTCGAGTTCAAAAAGAACAAGTGAATTTTTTAGTTTTGTGACTGCTTTGACTTGTGTAATGGGGGCGAGATCGGAGATGTAGATCATCATAAATGTCCACGACACAATGCCACCTTGCCTCCTGATGAATGAACACTGCTGGAAAATTTTCCACTCAATATTGTACAGCTTCTTCTTGTTGTAGCCAGCATCTAAAAATCTATTATTATTGTTATGGAGGGTGGAGGAGAGGGGAGCAGCGATAAAATTTACAGAGAAACGAAACTTTAGTGCAGAACAAGGGGTAATTTGATACCTTGAGTGACAAAGCCAACGAACGCAAAGAAAGTAAGAGTCTGATTACTGTCTGATTCTGTTACTGGCGTTTGCTACCTTCGACAATTTGGTGATAATGACGTGAGGATAAAATGAAAGTTTGCATTTAAGATGCCAGACGAAGTTTCCTTAATTCAACTTTAATTTTAAAATATGCCCTTTTATTAGATTTCGTTGAATTGAAAGTTAAACTGTGAATTTATGCACCACATTCCAGATATTTTATTATTATTTTTATGACTGTGAATACTGATATCTTTGCCGTTGCAGATGCACGAGGAGAAGATGGAAGTGACGAGGCAATTCCTATGATGGTCTCTGTAGCAAGTTCTTCCGCCAGGGTCACCGCTTCACCGGAATCGTTTACTTGGCTATTGCTTTTCCTGGTACTTTCAACTCCCTTGGCTGCAGTCGCAACTACCAATCAGCATCCGCAGTACCACTCTGTCCCTCTTGGCAAATTACTCTCAACGTCACAGACTAATTTAACAAGACAAAACGGGGCTCGCTTTTGTTGGCACCGTTTATCACATGCTTATTATTTCTCTACCGACGCAGTCATTCCCTGTTAATATTGCACAATTCCTAGAGAGAGGAAGAACTCTTACATACATTAGGTAAATAATTATCATCATTCGTTCACGTTGTACTTCTTTTCTCTTATTGTATCGACTTTGTTTTCCTCAATAAATCGGAGAAAGTGCGGAAACGAGAGTTTGTACAGAAGCTTGTTATTTTTGCCAAAACAGTTATGATTCTGTAATTTAGGGATAGGTTTCTACAATTCATTTATTACGTGTTCTGAAAGTATAGTTGACGCACAGCATAGCACACTATCATATCTATAAGTCCACAAATATGTGCATGGACGCACATTGTTTGTTAAGTGTGAAATGTACAATGCATATAAGAAAGATGGAGTATAATTTTTATGACTGAATGAAGTGAAGTTTAGTAAGTTTTTCTTTGCAAAACTTTCTTCTAAGCTGCTTCCATTCTTCAGGGAAAGTCTATAACTGGAGCGGCAGCACCATCAGAAACATGTTTCAATTTCAACGTGCTGCTCATGTTATTTCTTGGAATCAAGTAAATAACATTGCTAATCGATATAATGGCACTGGGTGGAGTATGATTGTAGAGAGGACAGTGTATAGACCACACCGTGCTAAATAACTCTGATTCCACTCCTCCATATGTATATAAATATTTTTGGAAAGGTTTCCCCCAGGTTAATTCTTCTCGCCCAAGATTTTGCCTTCCAGTAGATATTTTCAGGTGTATTAGCGCAACATTCATTATGACTACGGATGTTGTTTCAAGAAAACAACAATAAATCAAGAACTAGAAAAAGTTTTGATTGGATCATTTCTCGAAGACACAATCATTGGCCAACGTCTAAACAACAAATCATGGGTCCGTGCAAGGATGTGGATTTGTTTTTCTCTGTCCTACCATTATAGCAGAGACCTAATGACGGTGAAATAAATACAGACATTATAGATTGTTTGGAGGTAGTCTTCATTCCATGTAATATTAATGCGAGCTATCACGTTATTTATGATATTATTGTTTTATGGAGTGTGTATTCAGCATTTGTAATATAATTACCAGAGTCGATATAACATAAAATGCATGTGAGTATTAAAATATCAGATATTGTGTGTTTAAAAGAATATAAGGAACCCACTTATGATAGATAGGTACTGCAACACGTTTTGCATCGATAATTAAAAGTTACGCAATGTTTTTGGGTGTACAGACATTTTAATGAGGAAGTAAATATTGAAATATTGTTTTGTTTGTCTTTTACCAACTTCTGGTAAAATATATTACCACATTTTACATAAATGAATGTGACGCTTTACAATTTTAAGTGACACTAGAGTTTCATGTATTTTGTATGTATAAAATATGTATGTTTTTGTTGTCAACTGACATTTTTCTCTCTCACGAGGTCACTGTAAGCGGGTCATTGTGTTTAATTAATTCAAGCTGTATAACATATTTAATAATAGTCTTGTGTGAAATTACATTTAAAAGTAGATTCGTGTATAAATATGTATATGTATGTATATATAAATATTGTAATGAATAAAAGTTTACAGTCGATTGAAAATATATTTTGATACAGCAATATCTAATTTATATGAAGATACAATTTTCTTGACGTGAATTCATGACACATGATTCTGTAAAGCGTCCGAAAGGGATATGAATTTTTCAAAATAATAATAGTAAAAAGAAGTATTTTTCGTGGGCCATTGACTCAAGTAATGGAATCGGGGAAAATGTCATTTCTAATCATCATCATCAACTTTGTACATGGATCTGCTTTCTCACGACAAAGCATATTTTAGCATTGCAATTTGAAAATGGAGACTTTAGACGCAGATGGAGGTATTCAAAATTAGGAGAGAGATGAGCCCATTGATGACATAAGTCTCAACTCAGGACTTCTTTTTGAGGAAGGGAAGATGAGATTTGTGAGAGAAAGGAAGAATGGAAGGGTAGATGAAAGGCCCGAGGGACTTGGTTTTAATCGCATTTCTAGAGACGTCTTTGCATACATCAACATTGAGATTCGACTTTGCCAGAAAATGAAAGCAAAAGAGAAGGGAAGAAACGAAAGATGAGGAGCGAACGAGCATTCGCAGTGTTCTTCAGGCTCTCGGCGCAAGTAGCCCAGAGCAGATCCTTTGAAAAGCGAAATGAATGACTCGTAATAGCAGAGACTGAAATTACCGTTTCCCTTCTTGTCTTTCCATTTCCAACGGCTGAGCTTTCCTTTGATTGTCACCAACGCTTCTGCAACTGGAGCAGCATTAATTGATCCTTGCTAAATCGAGTTAACAAAATTACTCCTTATTGCCATTGGGTAATCAGAAATCTATGAAATCTGTTTGGAGCAAACTTTGGCCTTTGCTGCTCTTTAAGATATTTTTTAAAACAAACTCCTTTAACTTTGCGTATCAGATTACAATTGACTTGATAATTTAAATTCTTAATTTTTTAATATGAATCCTACACAGGGCTTTAGTTGAAGGTGACCTGACTGTAAATAAGTGAAATCTTTGGGGATAATTATATTTTAAATCAAACTAAATTCGTTTTATCTTTCCAACTTATTACGCAGTTGATATTCTTGACATTCATCTTAAATGCCAATGCGTGGGTTTAGAATTAATAAAATTGACAACGACGTTGAGGGTTATTTACCGGTATTAAGTGCGCAAGTTAGTAAACCGTTTATTAACATATGTTATATTACAGCGAAGTAACAGCAAAGGGATCAGAGTGCGAATTAGGCATATTAATTGGTCAAATGAAGTGAATCCCGAAACAGGATAAAAGCACCTACCCACTATTGTTGAAGTTAGGCCTATCTCACGCCCCCGGAACGACTAAGAAATGAAGTTGTACCAATGGACCCCAAATTTGGTACACTGGTGAATTTGGGGTCGCTGATTTCATTAAAAATATCAGTTTGTCCCCATCTCCCCAAATTTGCCTACCTAAACCAACCTTTACACAACATAAAGTCAACTGGATTTCATTTATCTTTTAGAGGGTCAAACATAACTCACAATGCTCAAGAAAATATCATAACCAGTAATTCCACCACAAAACGTATTGAATCATGAAGTAAAATTAGTTTTCTTCCCAAGAGGATACGTTACGTACAAATATGTATCTACGTAACGTATGTGGGACGTAATTTTAAGCCATAACAGTTCGGACCGTGAAACTTCTATAATTTCTTTCCAAGGACATTGATGACAGCTGAATCAGTCGTAAGCAATCATGGAAGTATGCATAAAAGGAAAACGTAGTTTTTCTTACAAAAAGGTGCCAAAAAGCAAGCCTCCTTTGAAAGGCACCCTGAAGGAAGTACAATCGTGAGAATTTGCCTGACGCGGTTTCTGACCAATATTTTGTGCATAGCAAGTATTACAAAGAAATCTCAGTGTAATATACGAGATACAGGAATCGAAAGTCTGCTAATGGCTAATGTTTAGTGAGAAACGGTGATATGGCATTTGTTTTGTAGCCCTTTATATCTGTGGTGTTAAATTTGGTTCTTGCGTAATGGCCACTTACTTACCTCTTGAGTGTTCTGGAGCGTGTCCTTCGTCGTTATGTTGATAGTATCTTCAGTTACTTTAAATGTAAACTTGTAGCATTTATAATCAAGATTGAAAGCTAGAGAAATGAATTAAGTACCATATGCTGACTGTCCCACGTTTCTTATTTAGCAGTCACAGATTTAAATTCGTCCCCAACGAATGCCATCAAAAATGTGCAATAGAGATCAATATGAATGTATCCATATGACGTACTTTGTAATTAAGAATGTATTATGACAATCAAGTAGTTTAGATGCAGTGTTAAACAGTTTATAAACTCATGAGTTCCGAAATTTATTTCATTTTTATAATACCATGTATTTATCTATTCATATTTGTCCTAATCTTCTTATTTTCAGTTTTACACATTTATCTCTTGCTTACTTAACCTTAAATATACAACAGTAAGAGAGCAATGGGTATAACATTATATAGGTATATACATTTTACATAAAAGATATTTGTTATTTACCGGTACTTTAAAATTAGGTTAAGTAAAACTACAGAGGCATAGGGTTGCTATATTCTACTCACTATAGTACATTGTATAATCCTAACTTAAATGTACTATGTCGTTATCGAACCTTATCAAATTATACCACTGATACTTACTTGATATACCTTAAAAACTTTATCGTACAACAAATTCACAATTTCTCATAAGTACGACGTTTACAGTTACTGCATTCACTGGTAAAACGTAGAAAGAAGCGTGTACCACTTCTTTAAATGTACGTCATCGCAAGAAGAGTGTACATTTATGATAGATTATTAACCTTTGAAATTTTACTGGTATTTTGTTTTCAACAGAATTTGTAATCGTGTGTTGTATAATCGATTATCGATATTATGTAATTAACAAAACCATGTATTGCGCGCCCATTTATCATGCTAATTACAAAAAATTACTGTCATCCAAAATATTTAGCACAAATAAATTGATGTTTTATAGCTAATCATCTTATTTAGCATTAATTGATTAAACGAGTAATCCTATGAGTCATGTATACAAATTGCATACCGCAACCTTAAATATTCATACCTAATATCACTCAATCGCTATGCTATAATATTTTATAAAGAAATAATATCTCCGATATATTGCAAGTATAGTACTAACGTATTAAGTAATTAGCACTAACTGTCTCCCTATCTCCAAACCATGTAACGTTATGTATTATCAAATATATGAGCACTCTCTTGGATAAAATATTTGGCAAGTTCTAAGATTACACTGGAATATTATATATAAAATTACTCACTCAAAAATTTGCATGTTTCTCTTCAACAATTTTCCGTTTAAAGGTTTCGAATTTGTATTCAGCGAATTCATGTTTGAATTGACTGATATTTGGAATGTTTGCTTAACAGTGGGTGGAAACAGGCTGTATGCTATATTTTAAGGATTAGCGGTGGAGGAGAAAGTCATTGCTAACAACTTTAACGTTGGATCGACAGTCACTCATTATTTCAATCACTCATTTAAATAATTTTTATTGAAAACAAATTATATATTAATTTTACTTGATAAAGTTTTCCTTCTATAATGAAAAGTGGGACAACAAGAACTTTTCATTCACGGGATCCAAGTTTGTTCAGTGAATGAAAATTGCAAAGGTGGGCGACTTGGTATAAGTAAAGTCTATTTGTTGTAATTAAAAACGATTTTGTGTGATTCTATTTCATACCGTGCGTAAGTTGTTGAGATTATGTTTTATTAAATTTGTATGCAGATAATCCCACCTTACTACTACATTTATTATTTAGCTACAGACGGAGCTTATCTAACCGACCTAAGAATATTACGAAAGAGCAGTCAAATTTGTACACTTCTTCATAAAATACATGACGTAAATTTAAAATTCACTGGAAGTATTTGTGGGAGTAAACTAAATATTTGCGTAGACGTAAGTGGGGTCGTGGGGTTCATAATTTCTTACGATAATACCTGTCACCTTATTAGTATTGAAGGTAGACTCCTGGCTTGCGAAGCTGTTAGTTAACAACTAATCTGGAGTACCGGTGGTGTTTCTTAATAGCGTGATTAAAATACTGCATTACATTTTCCTCCTACAGAATGGCATCAAAATGCGTTACCCACTAACCAGTTTTATAGATCTTTATGTATCGCCTTCACACTTTGATCATCATGCAACCAAGCAGCGACTTGAAAAATCCGAACACATGTCGTGTTGAAAATCATCGAGAACATGTCGTAAAGCGAGACGCATAAAAAGCGAACACAGATGAAAATTGCCAATTGCAGTACATTTGAAAGGAAGCTGTGAAAGTTGGAACATGAAAAACTGTACATTATTTCATTGAATTCATGGATTGAATAATGCAGAAGTGGCTAAAATTGGTAGAGACGCAGAGTGCTTATTATCAGGGTGTAAAATGGAGAAGCTAGTAGTTCCAGCTCCCATAAAAATCTGCATAAAGATAGAAAAGGTCATGTAATAAATTTCTACACTGCACACTTATCTAACAACACAATAACCCTCAAGCACACTTTTCCACCGACATTAGAGAGAAACGAAATGAAAAAGTAAGCTCCTTTTTATCTCGGGTAAGTTATCTCCGCTACATTCTGGCAACGAGAATAAAGCTTCGTTGTACATCAACAAATAACGTAAAAGTGTGACAAGTACGTAAGTTTACTAACACAATAAAAAGCTTCTTTCACTCACCATCTATATTCGTAAGTTTTACGCTTCTCACTTTTTCCCAAAACAATGAAACAACCAACTTCCACAGTTTCTCATCTCTGCTCCTTGAGAAAAAAATCTTCAGCTCGGAAATAAACGAGAAAGGTACAATGAATATATCCTAATCTTAAATTTGCAATACTAATTTTTGCACGCTTCCATGAATCTTCTTCCCCCTATTTCTTTTTTATTTGATTTCTTAAAGTGGAGAAAAAAGTTTTTGCATTTCATCCCTTCCCGTCAATTTTCTCCTTCCAACTTCAACTTGATATTATTATGTCGCTTGTACTTATTATTTCTTGTTTTCTTCTTCCTCGAGTTCTATCTCACTTTCTCTCGCACAATGAAATGAAATGAAGGAGACGGGAAAACTCAACGTGCTACTCAAATGAAACGGCGAAAACAACATCACAACATTTTTATTGTGCGGTCGTTACTCCACCACGCAGAGCATTCCTTCATCCAGCCAGCCACTCTCTCGACTCTTGTACTTTTCGTTATTATGACGGTGGGGAGAAACTCTCATCTACACGTACCACCACATACACGATATGAAGTGTTTCTGGGTTTATCTTTTCTCCCCATTTGAAATCCTCTATTTTATTCCTTGTACTACTTTCTCATTTCGACTTTTTATATTTTTCCTAGATTATTCTTCATTTTTCCTTTCAAATTTCCTACCTCGCTCTCATTCCTTCATAAATATACATTCACTCTTGTTTTTATTCCAGAAAGACGTCAAGCATCAAAACATACCGAGGTAGTTTTTATTTCGTTTTATTTAATATTTTGGAGAAGAGCAGCAAACACTATACTTCATTCAACACAGCAATAAAAACAAAAATGGCAATAGTGTTTCTTACTAAAAATTTCGCCTTGTATCATATTAAAATGTTTCGTGTTAATGAGAACTCCATTCTTCTGTATAACTTTCGAATATTGGTTTAAGAAAATACCACATTGGACTGGATTAATTACTGGAGTAAATATCTTTTTACCCAGATTATTTTCTTATTTAGGTATTTATTTACTCCGCGTTTGATAAAAGGTAAGAATCAATTACATTTTCCTGTGGGTGGATACTACACAAATGGGAATTATCTATTGTGGGTAATCAGATTATCACTTAAAATGTGATGAAAGAGCCGCAACATTATTAAGTCAAAGAAGATAATATTAACAAAAGCTTCCATGTTGAATGTCACCTACGTCTATACACGAGAACAAAAAAAAACTTTCAGAAGTAAAAAAAAAGAATTGGGACGCAGTGATCCCTTCAAAGTATCCGACGCGTATCCGTAAAGAAAAGTTTTAGGACTGTCGTGGCCCACACAATACTTCCCAAAATTAATCTTTTTACTTGACATTTTCTGCGGTGCGATACTTGAAAGCAAAAATTAGGTACAAGGTCAATGTTGACCTACTTTGCAAAGTGTAAGAACTTGTAGACCTGGGAAGCTGATTCTGAAAACAGTTACTGGTAGCAAAGAACAATTTAATATTTGTTCAAAAGGAATTGTCTTCTACATAAACAAAATTAAGGTGCGATTGTTACGCTTCACGAGTAACAGAGACTAGAGACTGTAATTATTCTCGTGCACTTTCCGTTTGAACGAAAGTTCCACTTACTAAAACAAGACAAACAAGACAATTTTCATCGTAAAAAGAATTCTGTACGTCCTTGTTTTGTAGTATGAACCTGAAGCATTTCTAGACACATTGCCTATAAAACCTTTGAAAAAAGTCTGTGGAAACGGATATTTTTTGTTTCCATCTGCTGCGACATCACACAATAAAAAATAGAAAACTAACATCAACTGTTACAATTGTGAAGTGTGAAGGGTCTCCAGAGAATGTGAACAGGAACACACAATTATCATTATTATGGTAATAACTATAGCCTTAATTCTTTCTCACTCAACATGCTAATGTTTGTTTATCATGGAAAGTAGCAGTTCGATGCATAAATGAATTGTTTCATCATTTCATTGGAACTTGGCTTTTATTATGTCACAATGGTTGACATAAGCTCTGCTTTTCCTTTCGATGATCTGACGAGAAGCATCATACATGAATTTTTCAAGAGGCAAACAGACACATTCGTATCGTAACACTTGCCATGTTTCCAGCCTCCAACCAAGACTTCAAGGCTATTCCATAATATTCTTATTGTGGGGCAATTTGTATGTTCCTATGTTTGGATAACGAATCGAAATCAAGCAACTACTTTAATATGAGATGCGTTACGTATGTATTTGCTATCTTCATTGTTGTGTTTGCCACGTGGTAACAGAGGGACAAAAACAAACAAAAAGACCGTTCCGTTAAATATTTGCTGAAGGTTGTTTATAAACTACATGGGTAATTTTAGAGTCAGTTTCTTGGAATAGTTGTTGTGAAATATCTCAGGTTCTGTAACTTACTCAAACGCGTTTGAAATTTTAGGGGACTTTGTGTCTCGAATCATGAATCTCTTTATAGTATACAATTTCCATCACATTGGATGAAAAAATACACCTTCAATGCACTGTTGTTCTAAACTTGTTAATTTTGCATCATAATTCACTTTATATATGAAATATAGCACAATCAAATTGAAATGCATCAAGTTCAATAAATAGCCTCATTTTCTACTGTCAAACCAAATTATGAAAACATCAGATGACAGTATCTGAAAAATGTTTATCTAAACTGGCCTCTGTTGACCGCACCGTTTCATCCTCTTTTGTGTGTAGATCATGGAAGGGCTATTCTCTCGGAAATCACAAATGATACAGTTGATCTAATCTGGTAAAGCAGAAAGCTCTATTTTCATTTAGCAGATAAATATGCGCCTGTGGTATTATTGTTCGGTAGTTTCATGATATCTTTGCGTGAGCTCGCGTATCTTGTTTACAGCATTATAAATCTTGATGCTAAAGATACGTCTGTTGACTGTTTGTCGAGCATGGACCGAAACCTCGTTACTTCTAAAGAGAAGGGGTCGAATTTCAAAAGGGAATCAAATATCAAACTAAATTTTCTCTCGTGTAGAGTGCTGTCGGATCTAATGTCTTTCAAATGTAATTTAATTCCACCGTTTTGTTGCTGTATGATAAAAAGTTTAGAGTAAGATGACCTTTATTGTATATTTATTTATACAAAACTTCCAGCGAGACTGAAATTTCATTTCCTGTCATGTGGAGTCATAAATATGTATGCCCCTCAATTGTGTAATCTTTGAAGCTGTTATTAAAACAAAACATGCATTTAAGCAATGTTCATATGAATTTTGGGTTGACGGAAAACAAGTCACTGATTTGGTAATTTGAATAATTTTTGTTTACTTATTAATACGCTTTAGCTGAATCGGTGTTAAATGTTATAAACAAATTCAAAATTTTGAGAATTGAAGGTTGTTTGTTCAATATACCTCATATAATCTTTGAATTCAAACAATATTTTGAAGTACAGATTTGCAGCATGAAGAGAAAGATTAACCCCGTTCCGCAAATAATTGATTATTGATATCGTAGGTGTAGTTATGTGGTTGTACATTCGAATTAAAATCAAAGAAGATTTTAAAGTAAGTCTTGGATATTGCTGGAATTGTGGTGAAAGTTGCAACAATCAATATTTATTAATGGAGCCTGGCTGTCTTCTGTCCTACTACTCTAAATAATCAAGAATTATACGATACCAATTTTGAAACACTTGGACATTCGGTGTTTAAATATTGTAAATTGTAATTATGTTCGCCTTCTAAATTCTTATCTCAAGCTTTCCCTGAAAGAATTATGTAATGAAAAACTTAAGTATAATATACATACATTAAATATATGATAAGTTATAAATTTAATTTAATTAAATGATGATTGCTTTCTTTCGTTTTGCGACTCTCTTTACTGTTTAGCGGATAATTGATTTTAAGTACATTAATTACAACAAGTTGTGTTTCTAACTATAGACACTTTGTTAGCTTTGGTATGTACACATTATTTTACAAGTTTGCATAAAAATTCGTCGTCCGTAATTTACGATTAATTCACACGGTAGTTGTTACTGCCACCCTCTTTCTGCGTAGATTTACTCTTAAAGGGTAGCAACTACAACTTATGTAAATATCTTAATTGAGACACCGCATTATCTTACCTTACGTTGAACAGTAAATTTTCAACAAAAATTAGTCGTACACTAAAGTATGAATATTTCTGTCCATTAATACTAATTTTAGAAAAAGATAGTCATCTTTTGTGATTATCACCTTGTCATTACGCAATGGATGAAGAGAATCACCACAGTAAGAACGATGGAGGATGAGAAAGTTGGCGCGTACCCATGTTCACCGTGCTGCATTGGAGCGGAATGTTCACCTGCAAAAAGGAAGAGAATCATTGTTAAAAGTTTTAATTACAAGCAAAAAGTCTTCTACTGTAATTTACAGCCAGTACGATATCTCAATTAACAAGGAAAGTCATTGTCTCCACCGCGCACTTAAATTCTTTAAATCTGGGAATTTTGTAAGTAATCCAAATACAAAGTTTTTCGTTTTCAGACTTTTTCCTACTCACTGTCACTGATCCAATCTTATGACTTAGCAGACTTATTTTGTTAGTGCTTTGTTGTATTTTGTTTAGCAGACTAGACTTTAGACACACTCTAACTCTGACTTCATCAAGATGAGTGAAACGAACCGCAGAAATAAATGGAAAGTAAGAAAACTTTCTTTTTTTTAAAGTTACCTTGTTTTGAACCTTAGTAAAGATTATATGCCTACTGTTTTAGATTTTTGTTGACGAAGATTGTAAGTTTCCATTCCACATTCCTTTCCTAGTTCGCATCATTGTCACCGTCATCACTATCGTCATCATGTGATGTAACTTTTTGACAAAAAAAAACAAGTTTGTTCTTGCGTCAAGGATGGAAAAAGGGAGAAGAAAAAAGTTTGTTAATCTAATTCGTGGAGTCCGATACGAAGTACTTACGTAACCCATTTACAGTGTGGCTTTGAAAATGTAGAACAAGAAGATCGGAAACCCATCTTCAATCTTCTAATCTATGTAAGTCCTTCTTCAAAGTTCACAAGACAAAAGATGCGAGGACAAAAAAAGCAAAATAAAACAGTCTTTCCGCTCTTTTTCATTGTATGTATTTCTTTAATATCTTCAATTTTCGAAAGTGTTTAGCATTAGAAAATTTTACGAGACGAAAATTGATTTTAGACAGATCACAAAAACTACATTCAGCAATACCTTGTTTTAAAAGTTTTTTTTTCTCTTATAGAAACTACTGATTTAAAGCGAATGTGCTTCTATTTTTGTTTATAGATTGCGAATGTATTTGTTATTTTACACTTGTTGAGCCGACTTTGGTATCCATTTGTACTTGTTCATTTTCTAGAGGAAACATTATGCCACAATTGAAAGGCTACTTCAATATTTTCGTATTACCTGGTAAAAATGGACTCTACAAAGTAGACTACAACAGTAAAGTAAACCTGATGACATACTATTTGCTTACAATTAGAAATATTTGCTTTTGAATTCGGGTCACATATTTTCGCAAACCTATGCGATTAATTTCCTAAATCTGCATGTCTATGTCTATTCTCTCTGCCTAAATTCTCTAATCAATTCAGAATAACAAACACATTACTAACGTCTAGATGCTTGGCATTCGCATCCTCTCACAAAACAAAGAACCCTATACACATTATTTATTCCATTGTTCAATTTCATTTATTGATACAATAAATATGTGTAAGAACGAAAACGAACCCTTGCTGTGCTTATAAATTGAAACATAATCTAAAGAAAGAGAAATATAAATACGTTCACGGGTCAACAAATCTAAATTGTGCTGAATGGAAACTGGGTCAGATTGAGAGTCCTCGGAAAAGGTGATTTGATTATTAAATACAAATATGTATGTAAAAATATGCAGACAAGAAT
>VYYJ01002350.1:0-22249 GCA_021029165.1 Cyphoderus albinus | reverse complement strand
GTTTTATGCAACGAAATGAAAGTGAAAGAAGAAAATTTCGACGAAATGGATTATTGACACCGCGGCTCTCCCATCATCAAAAATGCCACAAAAATAAATACATGCCGCATTCTTCTTTTTGGAAGCGCGTATCAATGTTTACCTCTGTTTCTCTATGTACGCCTATCTATGTCCCACATTTTAGAACTGTTTAACCAAAATGAAGAGGTTGTTAACTTTCCTTTCCCTTTACTATCTAATACCCACATTACATTCTGGGTTCCTTACTTAAACCAAAGGTTAAATCAGTAATTAAACTCAATTTCATTTCATTAATGGAAATAAGAAGGAAATCATGATTGTCAATTTACCACTGAATTTAATTTTGTGTCTCAAAACCATTAGACATTATAAGGCAAAGAACTGAGGTGCTGTCCAAAATGTTGGAACCAGTGTATTCACTCTATTCTAGGAAGTCTTACGTAAAATCGCGCCGAAAATGATTAATTACTTTTGATTTACTTCACTTTATAGAAGAGAAACACGACACGATTTTAAGTCTTGCTCTTTCTGCTCTTCATGATATTACAGAGGCTATTTTCGGAAGGGGAAAAATTATCACTTATCACATCACACAACATCGTGTTTGGGAATAAAGTTTAGACACACCGAGTGGCAAAGTTTAGAGAAAATCCAGCCAGACACAGCAGACCCTGGAATGGAAACACTAAACTTTGCATCCTGGAAGAATTCTTTCATGACGTGACCATTTTTTACCCAGCTGCTCTAATGATAATTGTCTGATGAAATGACTGTCACAATTTTTCATTTATCATCATCACATTTTGCTCGCATTCAAATGAAATCCGATCACTTCATTCTTGTAGTGGCATATCATATATGAACTTTAGTCTAATAAATGGAGAAGCGCGCATTCCACAAGACTTGGACGGTAGTAGACAGAGACAGACACTAATGCAAAGAGACTTGCTCAAAATCGGGCCAACAGCGATAGTTTTACCCTTTGTAAACAAATCGACTGGAATTTTTCAGATAGGCCAGAACGACAATGAAAGGAAGGCAGGAATATGAAACAAGGGAAAGGAATGGAGGTGACGCGAAGCTAAAGCCGAAATTCGTCCGTTAAATAATATGGATGCGCACATTGAATTTTCCAAATTGGAGGAATTTCGTCGCAATGGACGCAATCACTACAGACAATCTAATAAATAATACCTTAAAATAGAACTGAACGTTTAGAGATCAATGAACCTGAGAGAATTTCAAGAAAGGGAGGACTGCGAGTAGCCAATAATCATTTCAAATTTACATGATTTGCCATGCATAGAAATCAAACAGAACTTACTGATACTATTTACTACTATCATTTTACACAATGACTTTATGTATTATGGGAATTGTACGAAATACTCCATCAAGTTCTGATGAATCAACCAAAAACACACGTATGGCTGTAAAATATAAAAAAGGAAATGAAAGGTAGGGAGTTTAAAGAATAAATAAGAGACTAGCATTTTTGAAGAAAAAAGGCATCATTTATTACGTGAAATGAGGGAGAGTCTCTTAAACAATTTTCTCAAATAAAAACATGCTGCCGTTTACATTATGACAAACAGACACATTTGTATTTTTGGAACATTCACTTTTTCTGATTTTGATGCATCAAAAGCTTAAAATCCAGCTATCAATCACAAAATCAAAATGCCATAAAAATAATCGAATCAATAAAAAGAATAATAAAATACCAACAACTGAGCATTCTAACGCACTTTAAGTTTTTGATCGACTAGTATTTCATTTTTTGTTGGAAAACAAATGAGGGAAATCGAACTCGTCAATCGAATTTTCAACCAAGCTTAAACTAACAAAACAAAACAATAAAAGCCACATTAAGAAAATATGACACGTTAGATTTTTCTCTACTTTTATCTTTATCGTGAAAATGATTAAATGATCGTGAGTACGTTTGGTGGCAAAAATATAGAAGACTCTGTAACTTCCGTCTCTGTAATGGAATTTTAAAAGATGCGTTTATTTTTCTGCTCGAAGGAGATACGCATTTCAAAGCATTAACCAACTTTTTTTTACCGAAAGTGCTTATATCGTGTGAGACAACGTGGTAAGAAGTTTGTAAGGTAAGCATGAAAAATGGTGTTTTAATGCTTCAACGAGCGCAAAGCCAAAACTCGCAATTTCGCTTTGTTCGATTCGTTGAGAATTTAAAAGGCTGAAAAGGCTGAGATTTTACTAGTTAAAAGTACAATAACTACACGTTTTTGCATAATGGTCGTTTTCAATGTTCATGTTTCGATGTTTTATTCTCGTGCCTTATTACGACTCATACCTACTTTAATGGACACACAGGAAATGTAATGCTTTGTACTTCTTATTGACAAATTGATCTTTTTCACAATCAGTGTCTTTACATGCCACAGTGCGTCCTTGCCTCTTTTAAAGTTCTTTGACGCTGCATTTCTTTAAAAGGCTTTTTATCGGCTTATCGAATAATTCGAGTTTCACACTTTCCCTTTAAAAATCACTTGATTTATTTTTTAATTGTACGGGGCTGTCAACAAATCAATTAATACAGATGGATCATGAATGTAAGTTGCACTCGCAGGTACTCTTAAAAGGCGACTTGTTTAATCAGTCCACTGTCATATTGTAATTGCTGTGCTCAAACTGCATTTATGGATGGAGTTACAAATTAATTAGTTTAGCAACTTCTGCCATACCTGACTGTAAACAGTCTTTTATCGGAGTCGATGATCTTAAAGATCTGCGAATGAAAATTTTGAATTCAATTTGTCGCATATTTCTGATAAACATCTCGACAATCTCATCAGGTTTGAGTAGTTAAATAAAAAATTGGGAACGTCAGTCTCGAAAGAATTTATTTTGAAACATCGATCTGGTTTTTATTCTCGTTTTACGTTTAATAATAATTGAAAAGCGTCAGTTTGTAACAATGTAAATGTTTTACGCAGTGTTACACAGTTCACACTTATACATAATGAGAAAATGTACATTGATTCACATGAAACTTGCCATACGTGTATAAGAAATGCTAGAGAAGACTGTTTCTTTCTTAAAGGAAAAAAATTAAAAGCAGTTTTTTGTGATTCTTGACTTAGTGTGAATAACAACCTAATTACGAACAAAATTGAAGTCATTAAAAATTGTCTGCAGGGTTCGAGTAATTTTCAGTGTCAACTATTCAACACTCGCAATGTATTCTAAGCTTATAAATATTTTACATTCTAAACACTCTTACAATATAAAATTATCTAGAAAAAGAAGACATTTTTGTTGATACTGAAGTTATTCTTTCGTTGTTTTACGTGCATTTTTACTCTGTCTTAAATTAATATAAATTATTTATTTTTATTAAATTATACCTATAGTAGTCACCGATTGAAAAACATTCACAGAAATATGTTAACTAAAACGGCCAGATACAACAGTCTAACGGATTTAAAACGTTTTCAAAATTATGTACCTTAATTACCTTTAAAGATCTAAAACGAAGCTGTCAAGTCATGATTATAAATTGGGTTCTAATTTATATCATTCTAAATAAATGACACTGGTGACAGTAGCTGTCATTTAACCGTCATTTCAATATTAACAGTTATAACTTTAAGAATACAACAGTAAATTAATTTTATGGATGGTTTGTGGGTCACTTAGAAAATTTACGTCACAATAATTGCAAAGTATTAGCTATTTGACCACCTAAGCTCTAAAGCCATGTCTTATCTTCAATATTTTCTTAAACAGATGAAAATTATTAAATTGTTATACGTCCCTGCATTTAATTCAAGTTGTACTCACAGGAAGGGTATTTTGTGTACGCCTTTAATACTGCATCCTTAGATTATGGCTCACAGTGACAATCACAACGGCTAATATTCTGGCAAAGTAACATTTTTAAAAGACTGGGACACACTAACATCATCACATCTATCATTCTTTGATTTGATTTAGCTTGACGATATTAATATATATTAATAGCAGTAACTATCGTATAATAATTAACAGATACGATCAAAGGGAAATCTAATTAGCGGTTATCTAAACATAGCTCATCTATCTGTTACAGTCTCAAGTTTCACAACAGTGGAGTAAAAAATCGAGTTGACACGTTGTACCGAGTTTTTTGTGAGTACCACAAATACAAAGTAGTCTGAGCTGAAGGAAAATCTACCTGACTTCCCAGACTTTAAGATCTCAATTTATTTTCTTGTACACATTGTATAGACATTAATTATTATCAATCATGATAGATAACTCTACTTGCCAATAATTAATTAAATAAAACTGCCTACGTGGTTTGTTGCTGATTGGATGCATTTGGTCCGTCTGAATCTACAGTCTCTAGCTGAGCGTGAGGGTTGTACAAGGAATTTGTGTTATTATCTTTTGGGGCTCGTGGAGGTATAAATCGAAAAGCCATCGTAACGAAAATGACAGAGACTATGATCACAAATGTGACTAGGCCACCTACCAAAGCGGAAGTGTTGGACACTGAGTCCTGCTGCTCGGGACCAAGTCCCTTCACGATTCCTGGCTTATCATCGTTTTTACTCAAACTGTGAACATCTTGCTTCTGCGAACAGTCCGATCCGGTCCAGCCAGGTAGACAGTGACACTGATGCAAATTGGTACAATCTCCATTTTCTGAGCACTCTCGCCCATGACTGTCAATTGCACAATGTCTGGAGTTGGGTAGATCTCGAACTTTCACGCAGGTTTGGTTGAGACAAATCTAATTTAGTTCAGCAACAGAACCCAAACGTTTATCACCAAGTTAATTATCATATATATGCTTAATCAGATAGTCAAATTTAAACTTACCGAACTTCCCAAACACTTTGACTTTTCCTTCACATGCTCAGTGTCTAAAAGTAAATGTTTATTAAAGTATTAATTAATAATATTCTATGCATTTTAAATGGGAAATTCTAATTGTAGATATAGTAAGGTACCAAGATTTTTCCAGCCTTCTTGACACGGTTGATGAAACACTTTGCAGACGCCATTATGGCAGACCCCAGTACCTTGTTCATCGGTACAGTTAACACCATTTCGTTTAAAGGTTCCACTGGGGCAAGCTCCTGTCTCCCCACTGCAATATTCTGAAATGTCGCAACTATGCTTCGCAGCTTTGCATATCGTTCCCAGTGTTTTGAACTGGAGAATTGGGATAAGAAACATTAATTAAATTACTGAAATAATGAATGGGCATGATGAAATTCATAGACTAAAGCGGGACAAAATAATAGCATTTTAAGATTAAATTTCTATAATGGGCCCATTTTTCTTTCTGCAGTTGTTATTAATGTTGTTTAGTATTACTCATCCGAGGCCATATATTTTCCCTTTCACCTTTGTACTAGTAACAAAATCAATATACTAAACTTGGCTCCATTTATTTGTAATTTCCATTTCGAGCGAAAAGAAAGGAACTTTGTAATAAAATGCAACCATTTCTTTTGGGCTTCACTAAGAAGCGTTAACTTGAGACAGAAAGAAAAGTATTTTCTCTCATTCATCTTTTGTTTTTATTTTCTCTGAAAATTGATGCTCGAAATACGTGCCTTTCTCAGATGATGGTCACAAAGAGAATTGAGTGTCTCTGTAAGGTAATGAAATGAAAGAATAACTTTTCTAGAATGAATCGAGCGGAATTTCGCTTATGTTCTTTATTTGAAACAAAACAAGACAAAAAAGAGTCGGGAGAAAGCGAAAGTTTCTTTATTGAAAAACAAATAAAAAGGATCAACTTTTCTTTTTTTGTCTTTCTCTTCTTCGTATTTTGCCTTTTTCCAGTATCACAATCACGAAGCGATGGCAAGGCAAAAAGAACTTTGGTATTTGAGGAAAAGTAAATCCCAAAGAAATCGAGTACAACTTAACAAGAGTTTGCAATTTTCTCTTTACTTTTTTCTTTCGTAAGCATAAGCAAGTCATTATTAATGGTCACATCGCATTTTTCTATGAACGTAAAACAAACGTTTGCATTCCTCATCGACTATTTATGGCTAAAAGGAGAATAAAAGCGTATAAATGTTCGCCTTACCCTGCATTTATCACAGCAAGGCTCATTGTTTGAACACTGAGAGTGAATTTTTAATTGACAGGTAGAGTGACAGCATGGGTCATGACGACATTTTTCTGGTGGGCCGCAGTCGCATTCTTCACCAGGGTCTTTTCGCCCATTTCCACACAGCTCTGGATGTATTTTTACTGAAACATTAAACGTAATTTAAGTAAGGGGACTTTAAAAACAAATACTTCAATTCGAAATCTTAGCTGTAATTGAAACTACCAAAGCTAAAATATATAATCATTGTCGTAATTGAATCAAATGGAACAATAATAAAAAGCTCATTTTACAGTAAAACCTAAAACGTAGTCTTTTGTGATATCGATTTTCTAAAGGGCAGGTGAAAGTAAAAACTGCGCTTAATCTGCAACCCATCAATAGTCTGGGACAATCTTCTGTTTCAAAGCCAAGTTTACACCTTTATTTTAAACACATTGAATTTACTTTTATTGTAGAGAAAAAAATTCTCCTTCAGAAATAAGATTCCCCCAATGTACAATAAAAATGGAAACTCCTCTAAACTGCAAAGGAAAACGATAAAGCGAAATTACTTTGTGCTATGTTCATGCTATAGATTGCAATCGAGATGAGGAGGATGAGGACATTTGATATTAATGCCTTCTCCATTCTTCCCTCTGGAGACTTTCCAAGAAGGAGAGATGCGATTCGATCTTTCTTATCAATTACCTACTTTTTGTTCAAACAAAAAGAGTAGCTATGGAGTGGGTTGGAATGAGATCTTTGTTCAAGGAGAAGTTTTTTTTCACATACATTGTCTTAGTAAACAAGCCAAGTTCAGTTTAATGCTACGCTCATCTCAAGGGGGAAAATGGGACACAATGGAAAGTCCTACAATCGATCAACAAATCATGACCAATTTTGTCTTCGATTTATCCCAGAGCTGAAGTGATAACCACTTGTTACTTACAAAAAGCAGTAGCGAAATCTTCGGCATATCTCTAAAAAGTAAGCAAACAATTCCTAAACAGTAAAGTTTTGACTGGGTTTTATCAATAAGATCTAAATTAATAAATGACAATAGCTTCAATTTTTATTAAAGTAATCGCCCACACTGCACTGAAGGCGGATTCTGTGGAAAAGAAAAGTGAAGGATAAGATTTCATATTGCATGGTTGTTGCTGATAAAAGTATTATATTTAATATTTTATGAACATAGCATGATATTTTGATGCATAGCTTTTCATGTTCAGCCGTATGTTCTTTGTTGTCCATTTCTACCGAAAAATGAGTCACATACTTTAACTCCAGTAGAAGTTGAGAAAAACATGAGCAAAATTTTTTAGCCACACACACGCACGGAAGAAGAAAAGTCGGTTACAGAAATTCCCGAAACACGATTCCCGGAGGAGTAGTGGCTGGCTATGCGAAAGTCAGTCAACCGACAGTGCATATTTATATGAAAGATACTCCTCTTGCTTGAATGAAATTCTGTATACACTTATCAAAGTTTAGTCAGATCAGGAAAAAGTGAGGCGAGTGGCTTCACTTCTTCTGGAACTCGCTCAAACAGAAACTCTACTTGGGTCGGTGAAAGCACATTGGTGAGGTAATACGTGCTCCGCTTATCAAACCTTCAGTGGCTTTAATGTGTGTATACACAGCATTATACTATAGACATAGAGGAAAACTTGACTCTGACTCGGCTTTTAGAAAACCAACGAAGCATGTATTTTCAAGCCCTAAGCTATCCAGTTTTGTTCATCCTTTATGTTCCTTTTCGAGTTCTTGAACCATTTTCATTTCCCATGATGCTTTGATTTTGATTAAATCAAATGAGATCGGAAAGAGAAAGAAAGTGAAAGCAAAGCGAGGGAACAGCTTTCCCTCGCCACCTTTGACGTGACTTCAGCAGGGTTTCAAGTTTAGATTTGATTATCCCTTCCTTTCTTTCCTCCAATGAAAATTGGCGAGTTTCAAAATCGCAGACAACGGACAGAGAGGTTCTAAACTGAAACACGTTTTGTGTTTGAGTCGTGACATAATTCATCGTATGGTACATATGTTAAGAGAATGTGTGATAAGGCTTCCTAGAGAAGTTTCAAAAACTACTTCAGCCACAATAAATTTTGCCTAAAAAGTCCTTCCCCTTCTAGTGTTTTCCCAAGCTTTTAAAATGATTTGGTGTGATATGATATGATGTTATTTCAAACTTTTCCCTACCAAACTTTCTTTGCACTAGTTTAAACTTAGTTCACCATTTTTCTTATATACAAATGTCGGTAAGCCATGAGACTTTCTGAAAAATAATTAATGAAGTTTTCCCCCGACTAGCGACAAAAGCTCTAAGTATATCCTGTCGACATGAATTTTAAATTTGAAAATGTATTTACTTATTCATAAAACTTTTGAAAATAGCTTTCACGTAAAAAATGTTTTTTGAAAGAAAGAAAAACATAAAATTTTACCTGATAGTTTTGCATCTTCTGCCAAGTAGTCTGTATCTGTATTAAAGAAATACCAAAAGATTATTATGGTAATTGTCTGCATGCCGTTTTCTAATGCCAGATCCGGTACGTTATAATAATTTACTGCTGCGTAGCTCATATTAATTGATGTAATGCAAAAGTACAGTAAAACTAAAACAAGGAATATTCCTGCTAATCATCATAAATATAAATAACGCAACGGAAAAAATTCCAGCATTTTAATAAGAGATTATAATTAGAGTAATAATTAATTAATTAATTGCAAAGTATTGAAATCTCACCGTGCGGAACTCCACCCGCAAATGAGAGATACGACAATGTCAAAATGGTTAGAATGAAGCTCGGCGAACACATTTCCTTGTATTGAACAACAGGAGGATATCTCTTAAAATCAGATTTCAGCAACGCCACCTTCACTAACGACACCTCATTTGATTTATTGATGGACACAACAGCAACGCGCTGTTATAAACTCTTTTAATTGAGTACGAATCAATAGAATCTACATTGTACAGTTATGCATTTCCTTTACGAAACACTGGTACATATTCTAATACAACTGAAAGTGGCGTAAATGCAGAAAGTCACGTCTGGTCACAATTTTTATCTGATTAAAATTAAGAAAATGAAAGTGATTTGATGGTAAAGATAATGTAGCGCCTGTTGGGGTAAAGACGGATGAAGTTGAACACGTCGCGTCCTGAATTTATTTCAGTAGTCGAAACGAAGAAACAAAAACAAAACTGATCTTCAGCTGGCTAAAACGCGAATGGGAGTCAAGCGAGCACATTTGTTGTTTTTAACCTGAAATCAATATTATTTTCCTTTGATGTGTCTGCTGGTGATAAGCGAGAATGATGAGAAGAAGAGAATGTAACGAATGTAATGCAATCGTTTCAAATCATATTAAACATTCTTTTCGCTCGCCAGTTTGTGCAGCTAGCCTTTTCTCTGTGTAGGAAAACATAAGATGAAAATCATCACACTTTATTTTTCACTGCTTACCATTTCATTATTACACTTTTCCCATTTTTCACTTCTCTTCTACCAACATAACAACGAGAAATCTTGCTCGTCCTCGGTCGGCGGTAATCGTGTTCAAATCTTCATGTGAAGACATTTCTCTTCAATTTTCTCTTCTCCTCTCTTCCTCTTTCCTGATGATGAGCTCAATTCCTACTGCTTCTCCCTAAAGCCAACCTTTTCTCTATGTATTCCATGTAGATTTTCCACTCGAAACTTTCTCTTTTCCCATCATTCGCGTAGAGAAAAAAGTACTTTCACTTGACTACAATTTCTAGACTGACTTGGAAAGCTTTGGCTCTGCTTAAGTAAGTGATATTTTGTTATATATTATTATGATCACATCACATCGCTTTTCTGTTTTCTTCTTATGTGCACCTTCCGTTCCAACTTTTAACATAACCTGAGCCAGCAGCAATGAGCGTCAGACTCGCTTCTACAGAATGCTAAAATCTTTGCTTCCGGCTGAGAATGGGAATCTGTTTCTTTCTGCGCAGCATACTTCAATTGAAGCAAGAAACCTTTCAAAGACTCGTTGCTATTGCGGCTTCTGCTTTAGTAGGAAGCTTTGGTAGTCTTTTATTGAGAGACAAGATGAGATGACAAGACCTACTTTTACTTTCACTTTACTGGGACAAAACCACTTTTCTTTGCTTTCTCCAGATTTCCTTGCAAAGCCAGTGCCCACACAAGTGCAAATTTCCATACAACTACAACCAGACCAATTTTCTGCATTGCAATTCTAATATTGTGCTCACAACGCAAAAAATATTCTGACTGTGGCTATTATTCTGAGTGACTACTAACTTCAAACCTGAAAGAGCAAAATTACTGAACTCATGGACACACACTGAATGCATGGAATATGGAATGAAAGGCCGTTCTCACAGCGTTCGCTCATTTCATCAACACTCAATGTCATAAACGTAATAATAATAATAACCATTTTATTATAAAACGCAAGCTTGCTCATCTTTACACAGAATATGTGAAGAGAATTCCACGCTACAGAAAAATATAAATATGAGAATGAGAATTTACGCAGATGTTTCGCTATTCTTTATTATCCTTTCTACTATTTTTCCGCTGTGGTATTTACCTGAAATTGGAAGACTTTATTAGTTTACATGTCGTCTTTGCCTCATAGCACAGCCTTGGGACCAAACAAATTGCGCCCGAGTTTGAATTTGTTGTCCTTAATTTCGTTTCATTTCCTTAGAAGTCGTTGTTCGTTGAGAACGTGGAGAATAAAATAAAATTCAAAACAAAAATAACCGTTATGTATAAAAATAAGAAAAATAACTTTTTATGTTGAGTCATCCGCATCCGAGCGATTCACGGGGTTTCCTGAAAGTGAAAATTGTCATTTCCTTCTCACCGTCAGTCTTGTTTTTATTTTTCTTTGCACATAACAGGAAAATGGAATAAAAACATTTCTTTGAGGTGATTCTATATATTCGCATATAATTCATAAAAACTTGGCACATTCAATAGAGACTCAAATTTTATGTATTCTAGAAAGTTCCTTCCTACCGCCAAAAATCTTAACAATGTAATCCATTTCTTGTAACACGTACAGCGAGTGACATCTCTTTCACTTACAACAGGAAGGATCTTTGTGCAGTATTCTTAGTTGATTACATTTCAGGCAGAGAAATGTGAGCTGTAATAAAAATGGGAAGGCAAAAATGTCTTGTTTCTCAATCGAAATTCGACAAATAAATGAAGCACTTTTCCTAATGTATTCCAAGAATATTAAATATGTATACGCTTTACTTGTCACGTTGATTAAATAAAATTCTGTAAATATGAGGAAAGGAAACGTTATTTAGATAAACCTTGTCATAAATGCTTCCAGGAAATAATTCCCAAAAGCGGTTACTCATGTCAGTTTATTTACCGAATGATGAAAGATATTTCCCCGAACTAATTTGTGACGATCCACATAATCTCCACGGTTGAGATGATTCTGGGAATGTTTTCTTCCTTTTGGAGATAAAATATTTTCCATCAGATAAAATATACACCAGTTTCCAAAGTCGGTATTCCAATAGGAATATTTAAATATTTAAATTTTTGAATGGCCGGATTTTACCATTTTGACCAAATAAATCAGGCATTGTAAAATTGAGACTAGGCAGTTTACAAGTACACGGTCCCTTTAGTTTTTATTGTTTTATAACTTTACAGTTTCATGTTTTTACTCCATTTGTTCAATCGTTTTAGTTATATTTATATTAGTTAAATTATTTACATATTACAACAGATTTCTAACGTCTTCACCTAACCATCAAGTCAAATACATAACAGAATGTCGGAATCGCAATCGCAATTATAATTTCCAGGTAAGGGTTTATTTTATACAACAATAAGATGTGAATGCTTAAATAGATGATAATTAATTCATATATTAATGACAATGTTTATGTGAAGTAATTAATATTACAAGGGAATATTTTATAAGCCATTAACTTACACCTGTTTTACGTGGAATTGCTAGCAAACGGCAAAAGAGCTATTTTGTAATTTTCCATCATGAAAATACATTTAACAACCGTCTATTAAGTTATAATTTCTTAATAATAATGTTTTGACAGTCTATTTTTATGTACATAGTAGTTTATCTCTGTCATAAAATAATGATACAAATACAATAATAATATAATGACAATAAATTTATTCCGAGCTGAAGATTCTACCTTTCACTTCAAACAGAGAGCGTGCATTTTTTGCATTCTTTACTTTTACTTTACCCACGTGATCACAGTCAGGCATTGTGTAGGATAACAGAGAAAGGGATAGATTATGTATATGGAGAGAATTTCTTAATCTCATTCCAGGATGACATCATCGTCCAATTCCAAATTTGCTAAACAATTTAGCAAGATGCAATGCTCCGTATTACAAAACAACATTCAAGTCTAGCTTCATAGTCTAGCTTCGCCCACTCATAAAACATTTCCTTCCGATTTTAGTTTCACTTGAAGTAATGTGGCGCTTACATTTTCTGTACTCTGTAGCATGAAGCAGTAATCTTTGATTTTGTATCTCACACCACATCTATTTTCACTGTCCGACTAGAATATATATTCTAGTGATCGGAGGCGCTCACAGTACAACTATATTCGAGAATATTATATAGTGCTTTAATTTAACCCGAAGTTTTGTTTGAAAATGTACAATTTGTAGTTATTAGACGTAATTTTAATTATAATTAATGAAAGTAGCAACCTAAACTATACGATTTTTATGCTCAATTTGTTCATCAAAGATAACTTTCAAGATTAATGAATAAAGAATCTCTTACTTACATACGTTATAATGCGAAAAGTTAAAATCAGAATTGAAAACCTTGTAGACAAGTTAAAATTATTTTAACACATTACAAATTCCACTCATTCCTTATTTACTTACAAATATTGGAGACATTACATGTACAAAGTATTTATCATTTGTATATTTGCATCTACACTTACCATATCACAACCAACAAAAACCCCTTTTCACGACCAATTAGTTAACTCAAGCTTAAATAATATTTAAGATAGTTCCGTTCCGATTATTTCTTACTGCTTAACTATGTATAACCTAGTTATTTTGACTAATGAATAATGATCAGCCTAAACGTTTCTGAGCCGCTTATTACACTTATTAATGAATCTTTATCTAGATTAATACTTAAAAGACAAGTGGCATTTTAGGTTTCATTTATTGTGGATCTTTGACTCTTTTCAAATTCTTGGTATCTATTTTCATTTATCTTGAGGAATACCTGTGAGACCCACTGTATGAATTCAAAAGTCATTGAAATAATGACTCTTAAATTCAGATCAAAATGAATAAAATTCGACGGATATTTATTCTGTGACTGTTTTTATTTTAGCTTAAGAGTAATGAACATATTTTTACACAAAGCTTGTTTTTCGTTGTGCTGTATTAAATTTTATTGATTATTGTAGATAAATTGTGGTTCTGTGTGAGACGAATTAAAGCGAATGATCAAACCCATTCGGAATCACATCCGCTGAGACGGTCGGTAGAAAACGATGAAAACATGTTAAGTGGATGCGTAACATGATGGTGATGGCGATAAGTACTTGGCTCATGAAAATTAATTGAAGGCGATTCACAGCCAGCATCGAATTTAACACTCTTAACAAGCAGCGTCGATTGCGTTAGGGTGGTTGTGGTACGAGGATTATTGAATCGATAAGCGGATGATCGGCAATCTACATTCTTATCATCGTCATGTTCTCCACTCGCAACCTCCCGTCTCAGCAGATCGTCCGAATTGGCCACATCGACAGTAGGACAATAATAATTATCTTCTGCGCTGTAATACTTACTGGCAACATGGTTTGCGTCCGGAGAACGGCTATCAGAACAAAAGGTAACTGGCTCACGCGGAAAAAATACTTTTTTCCCACGACTACTATTAATATTTCCCCTGACAAGAAAGCAGCCTCCATCTTTTCGTATGGAATCACTATTATTATTAGTTTGAGCATGGGTTTGTGAAACCTTTAATTTTGTAAGCTTCGAACTTAACGGAACCGCCGGGAGTCGTCTTCTTATTCTGGGTGTTGTGGTAGGCTTAATTTTTGGAGATGGAAAAAATGTTCTAGAAGAGCGACCACGACGAAGTATCGGTCGATAAGCTGCATTATTCTCAAAATCATCCCCAGCTTCTTCTTCCTCGTCGTAATAATAGCTATCTATCAAAGGCATACTCTGCAGTGCCGATGATTTGTCACCGGAAGTGGCAGAAGCCTGACCAAATTTCTTAAACTTGAGTCCGTGAAGAAGATTATTAAAATCTGGAAACTTTAGTGAGTTGGTTGAAGGTGGAGCGGGAGATGGAGGTGGCAGAGGATAGGTAACTAGCAAATAATCATCCTCAATTTCTCGACTATGTCTATTATTAGCTACTAAATTAGTACCGACAGAAAATGGTGTACTGGAGCCAGTATCCGAAGAAAGGGGGTAGTACGAAGGGAAAGAAGGAGAACGAAGGAATATTGATGACTTTAATTTAGATCTCAGGTTGGTAGCGCTATCATCAAAATCAAAGTCATTTTGATCATTCGAATAATTCGTCCACAGAAGTCAGTGTTTATATTCGGGAAAATGGTGTGGTGATGTGGATGTTCGAGAGTCTTGATCAATAAACTGACCCGTTGTTGTGCCTGTGAAAATGTTTCAAAATAGAATGAAACAAATGAGGAGTTTTACTCGACTCTGAATTGCATACTTTATCAATGTTTTCTTATCTATCACGACATTTTCTTTACTCTCAAGGTGAACAAAAATGTTTCTCTGAATGTGAGCAACGTTTTTACGGCTTTTATATTTTTATATCCCAGATGTTAGTTTTTTAGGAAAAGAAATTTTCAGTTTGTTCTCAATATTTTTTTGAGTTGAGTGTTGTTGACACATGCAATATTTCAGAGTGTCAAAAAAGTATTTATGTTGAAAAATGGAGAAAATGTGAGTAGACAACATAATGCATCTGTATATTTGTAATGCAAATGCAATATTCGCTGTTATTTAAGTTATTGTTCAAGTCATTGTCATTTTACCTACGCATGCATGCATACAAATAACGGGAAAGAAAGTTAGATTACATTACTTTTCATTCAGTTGGCATTTGTCCAGTGACAAGAGTTTTTTCATTGAAACACTACAAACTTGAGCTGAACTAACTTTACTTCAGGCAGTTGGAAAATTATCTGGCAAGTATCTGTTTGAGTTTGGTCATTTCACATCTCTTTTCCTCTATTGTAAAAGTACTGTTTCCTTATGCAACTCCATGCAAATTAAATACCGACTCACTGACAAAAATGGCTACAAATCTGCTATAATCTAGTCACCTCATCTTGAATCGTAAAAGAATTACCAATATGGAAAACTTGGAATCTCATAGTTGTATTTCCAAGCGTGACAGAAATACTAGCCTAATTAACCTATATTGTGTACAAAAAATGTAATAACTTCTATACAAAATAGGTCGGATGGCACAAACAGTACAAGTTCAACAAATAACGAATTTCAGATGGTAAACAAAATTCACATAAAAATTGTCACAAGTCTAACTAAATATTTTTACCTCACAATTGTACAAACCTTCCATTTGGTAATATTCAACCTAATTAATCAATATAAATAAAACAATTAACTATAGTTTATAAGATTCAACATTGAGTTCTTGATATAATAATATTATGTAAATTATAATACTTTCATATTACTAACCTGTGAATCGTATTGCATTACATCACATTACATTAAATAGCTACAGTTAATTTTGATGAACAATAATAGACACATTCAAAGATAAGTACGTCGTGCACAACCTATTATTGTAATCATTTAATTTAAATACATTTACATAACACCGTTATTTATTAAATGTCAATATTAATTAAGTATGCAGTTTACAAAAGATTGTACCTCTGTACATGTTTTTCTAACTCTATGTAGACGTTTAAAAATATGTAGTTATTCAATCAATTAATTAATTAGATAGAGTCTCTACTACTGTTTATGGGTTGGTTGTCTACCATTGCTTGTCCTGGATGCGTGATACTGATTCTGATAATGACCAAGAATAACTGAGGAAGGAATACCATTGACATGGAGAGGTGACTGTGAACCATATGAGTCTTCGGATGGATTTTGTAAAGGATAAATGTGCTTGAGATTTCTTGGAGTCAGTGATCTGGACCGGGACACGTGTTGCCCTCTGTCCTCTTCATCTTCACTCGTGCTCTTTGGTTTTAGTAATCAAGAAATAATAATTAATGAATTTATTATTTATACATCAATAAGATTATAATTTATAAAAATAAACAAATTCATTACAGTGTGGATCAGGTTTGTCTGGTTGCTACTTATCCACGTTTGATTCGTTTCCATTGGGGTCCATTGAGAAAAAGCAGCAAAACGAAGGCAGTTCAAGAAAAGAGAAAGCAACAGAAAACGTTAGATTGCCACATCGTAGTGAAGAAAATACAATTTATCAATCAAACTCTCTAAATTACATTGTCACCTAAAATGTATTTGCGAAAAAGATTTTTAATATTATAAAATAGTTCTCTACTATGTTTACAAAAATTAATTATTTAGCTCCCTAACCGTTGTCTTTTCTACATTTTTATCAACAGAAATTAACTAGACATAATTTTTGTGTCTATAATGGTTTACCAGCCTAATGATTTCAATCAATGTACTCTGTTCCACTAGCTAATAGCTTGTTATTCTTAAAACCATATTTTAAAATTGTGCTGTGCTAGTTCTTTCTAATTCTAAATCATTAAAAATTACCAATTCCGTTTACAGTCATGTCAGAATTATGAAACAATCTTATTGATAGCATCTGCAAAGGGGATAGTGATAATCTAAGGCCCGACTTAGTTACATAGTAAATTATTAATATGTAAAATTGTGACATACTGTACTAAAATGGCAAAAGTGTGTTTTATAATAGTGGATTTGAATTAAATAATTAATTAAGTATACCTAGATAATAATGTTGATCACACAAGATAGACAATTAAGCAAATCAGGGCTTAAAGAGTGCAGAGTGCACATGAAGATGAGAAATAATAAAGTTAAAAGAAATTGATTACCAGAAATAGCAGGGGCAAAATGGAGATGATTTCCCATCGTTGCAACTAAAACGTTTTTAATATAATAGAATAAAATAAAAAAGATCTAAGAAATCAAATGGAAATAACTGCGTGTGGTGAAATAGGGGTAAATAAGATTATTTGTAGTGACAAAGTGGAAGCAGGAATAATTGAATAATAATAAAGGTGCAATGACAAAAGACGTCATGGCTCTTTAATTTGGACGAAGCAAAAAATTATTCGTCAATATAAGACAAAAAAAGTGATAATGCCTAGCAGTGGGCAAGCTATAAAGTAAAAGTGATAAAAGTTAAAAAAGTGATAATGCCTAGCAGTGGGCAAGCTATAAAGTAAGTGATAAAAGTGAAAGTGACAGAAGCGCTAGATGTAATAATTATCACATAATTACAATAACTTTGTGTGTTCAACCGACAACGAAATGAGTGTGGTCCTTACAGAGATAGGAGAGAGTAGGAAAGTAAAGTTTGTAAATTATTTAAGGTATTAACGAATAACGAACCATCACGTCTTCTACATGTGCAAGCGTCTGTTTGTGTCCACCTTTACCTTTCTAATTCATCTTCTAGGGAACCAAGTAAATTTGTCGCGTATTGACCAAAGTCAGATAGAGGAGTGAGAATGTCTGGGTCAACGCGTGGCCCTCTATACCGTCCCAAGACAAAGCCATCTTCATCGTCACTGAAATCAACAACTTTAACTGTTTGCCTTGCTGTGTCCTCCAACTTGACACTTGCCATCATAAGCAAGCACTTATCGTTGATGATTTTCACATTATTGTTTATCCATTCAAACTTTTCTTAGCTGGTTAGTTTTTGTTCACAGACAAACTGAACAAAATCGACAATGATAATTAAGTTAAGTGATTTGCGTGCGAGTAACAAAATGCATCAAAGCGAGTGAAAGTGAAAGACAGAGATAATTAAATTAGGTAGAAAGACACAATACACACTGCAGTGAATATGTCAGAGAGGAGCACAAACAAATAAAAAAACAAATTTACAGCCTGTCATAGTTTATTGTCATTATTGTTTATTATTATTATTATTAATGTGGTAATAATAATAATAGATAATAAATTGCCTAATGAGACATGATTAATGGTAGTAAAGTAGCAGAGAAAAGTAAAGGAGTGAAAGTGACCACAGTGTACTACCTTGGTGGTCCGGGAGTCGGAGGGGCAGATGCGAAGCGAAAAGCGTGCTGTCACATATTGATACGCCGCCTTCGAGGGGGAAGGAAGTGAACGACCAAAATAGGAAACACCATCAACCAGCAACACCAAATCACCATCGCCAGCAAAATTATCACCATCGTCATACAATGAATGACACGACACGAAACCACACAACAGACACAGAGAGAGAAGAGAGAAAAAGAAAGAAGAAAACGGTTGTCAGCAAACAATAGCGTGATTGGGACAGCATATCAATTGCGATTGTGTGTGCCTATCCTTTGTTAAGCTTTTGTGTGCTATTTTATCAGTGTTTTGTTAGAAACAATTTATTAATAGTGTTTAAGTATTTCCTGTTCAACATTCACTGACAATACGATACAGAAATAGTCAAGATTATAAATGACTACATGTCAAATTTCTATTCACAACACAACGAAGCTAAAAGTTCTCAACGCCTGATAAAATGATTTTTATTTTATTTTATTAATATTTTCGGGATTTGAGGTAAAGTAATTTAGTTATCACATGGGACATTCGCAACATTCGAAATCATGGGACAAGATTCAATCGTCAATTTAAAAGTTAAATAATTAAGTATTAAAATTTATGATTCGAGGTCGAATCTACATCATGATGCACTCAAGTTTTTTCAAACGATGCACATGGTCATGTATGCCATTATACCAATCAAGAAACCAGTTCATTAATTAATTTTTAATACAACTCAAGACGACTCAAATACAAGTCAAACAAAACAAGACGTTCTTTCTGGTTATTATTTTGATTTATTATGAGTGTTTTTAAGGCTGTTATGTAATATGTAAGAATAGAGGCTGTCATGTAAGAAATTATCTTGAAAAGTTGCGTACCCATCCAATTCTCCAGAATGGAGTCGATAATGCCTATCCGCTTCTGTTTCCGACATGCGAATATCCTCTGACCCACATGGACTCAAGTGTCGGGTCCCAGAATGATGCTCGAGCTGGCGCAGTAAATCTTCTAAATTTCTTATCCTGTATGATGAAGACAGACGAAACGAAAAATATTGGTATGTGCAGATAAGAAAAGGTGTCAAAATTGAAGAGCGAAAAATGAAAAATGAAAGGTAAAAATTCCTTATGCTAAAATGAATATTATCAATGTGCTCAGTCATACATAAAAATAACCACATTGAGCAAAAGAGACTTCCTACCAGAAGAAAGTGAAATAAATAAGAAACGTGGAGCGTGTGCCGTGGAGCACGACTGAAACTTTTCACTTACCTGATAGGTCCTCCTGTGTCATCGTTGCTTTCATCGTCGACAGGTTGACCCTGTGGAATGCGATCATTGGAATTTCTAAGTAAGGGAAATTCTGACCCAAATTCTGGATAGTCTGGATATCCTTCGGAGAGGCGTGCTCCCCCTGTGAAGAAAGGAGAGGAAGAAAAAAACACTGCAGAATCGAGTGAAAGGAAGCAGTCATTTTTTCAATAAAAGGAATCTTCAACTCTGCCTATATAATATAATAATATTATTCTGCAACATAGGAGAAGACGATAGATGAGAGGAACGGGAGAAAAGAGAAAATTCCATTTTGATGGAATCTTGTCTCGAAAAGAAAATACGAATGTATTTGAATCCATAAAGGGTATGGTAATAACAAGAAATGTTATTTTCAGGCTTATCATTCAAGTGTGCTTCACTGCGACTCAGCAACTATAATGCTGCCAATACTAAGATTTGAGTACCTTGTGGTGGCGGTGTTGTGTTCGTGTCTCCAAGACCTCTCTGAGCTGCTGCGACTCTCAAAGCGGCGAGAATATCTTCATGATAACCATTGAGTGATTTAAGCGTTCCTGAAAATGGCAAAAAAATATGTACCAACTAAATTCAAGTTTCTATAAAAAATAAAAATACTTAAGCATACGAGCATATCAACGAGCTGGTGTTAAAAATCGCAAGTTGCTCCATTGTTTTTGGGTGTTTTAACTAGACTAAACTAACAACAAAGCTTAGCTTTGGCTCTTTTCACTTATTAGCAATATTAGCAACGGTCAACGGTATGAAGCAAAGTGTTTCTTTCAATATTGCACGAGTTACGAATCTGTTTTAAATACTTTGTTTTAGCGTTAGCATATCAAGCATATGACGATGAGGCTACTGTCATGCATAAAAAAATATGAATGACATTATTATATTGCGAAAAGTTTCTTACTCTCCACATCACACATGGCCTCATTATTATCAGACTGGGATCCATCTTCTTCAGCAAACTTTTTCAGTATTCCCTTTTCTGGAAATCTGTTTCCTCCGACGCTGTTCGGTGTTCCCAAAAATGCGGAGGTCTCATCCCCCGTCTCATCATCCTGAGGCTGTGTTGCTCCCAAGTTTTTCATCGATCCTGTCATCCCTATGCTGTGTTGAACTCTGTGCACACAAAACAAAAAATATAAAATAAAATTGCATTAATAGAAAATTAAAGCGGAGACCACTTTTCTTTCTTTCTCCGCTTTTCACTCTCCTTTCCCTCCATTGATTGACGGGTTCAAGTAAAGAAAGAAGAGGTTTGAGTAAACAACAACTCAAGACAACTCTCAACTCACTCGCCTCCACTTTGTTTACATAACGTTTCCTCTTCAGCTTACTCTCATCTTAACTGTTCGTTCCTTTTCTTTTCTTTTCCATTCTGTCAGACACTTTCTTCTGCTCTCCGTCTCCATCAATCGTTTTTATTTTGATCTCCCAGAAAAAACTTCACCTTAAAGAGCCATCTACTACAAAAAATCTGTCTCGCTTCTCATCATCATCAAATAAGATGGAAAAGAATGATGGAGGGTGGGGTAGAGAAAAACGTTTTATTTCTAATTTGTAAAATTGGATAAACGGATCTCGCCTCGTCTTCAAAACTTTCTCTACCATAAACAAGCCATCCAAACAAGCACTTGGGTAAGAGTTTTTGCAAAAAATAAAAAATGATAATAATGTTCTAGAGAATTTAGTTGATGCCTGTGTTTATCACTTATCATGGCTTTTATTTGTAACTAGATATGTATTCCCGCATCTAATAGATTGTGAAATGAAGTGAGTGGCATTTTGTAACGTTAACGTTAGGTTTTTTGGATAGATTTTCGATGTCTAAGCCGAACTTATACTTTTTTCCTCTCATGGGTTAATGGAAATGTCAGAGTAAAATCACATCGAATCTAGCAGAAGAGAAATACATAGACAACCGATAAGCGTTTTGTCTACCGGCTCCACTCAAGTGAGTCAGAGAGGTACCCATTACACGCACACATGAAGAAGCGAGTGCAAAACATGGGCGTAGATAGATAAATAGATATTTGATAATATGGATGCATGTACCAAAAATGTGGCTGTCAAGAAGAAGACTAGAGCTACAGCTCAACCAAACTCTACTGGGAGAAAGACGAGAAGGGAAAATATTGTCGAAAATCAATTTGGAGAAGAACAAGAACAAAAAGTAAAAGTTAAGTTTGAGTTGAAAATGTGGCTCTGCTACAGAATATCAGATTTTTTGTTTCTACTTTGCTGCGTGTGTGTTTAAGTACCTACCTGTCTTGTGTGCCGAAGTAACAACTCGAGTTGTAGAAATGGACACGTTGCATTACATTAAAAATTGTGAGACATGAAATATTTCTTTGCAGCGCAGACTGACTGAACACTGGAGAGATAGATTCTGATCGTTCTCGTGATCATGATTATGATCATCATTTGTTGTTTAGGTGAGCCATGTATGTTCTTGAGTTGCTCACAGTTTGATTCCAGTAACTGCCATTATTATTATTATTTTCACCAAAAAATCGCATGAGCCCAATCCTCTGCCTTCGAATCTACCTACCTTTGTG
>VYYJ01002349.1:0-22257 GCA_021029165.1 Cyphoderus albinus | reverse complement strand
CATTGTCACAATATTTAGAATTGTCAAAGACGTGGCAATTATTTAAACAGTTAAAGTATTAAGTTAAAGTTGGTCTTGTTTTTTGTTTATCAGGATGGCGACTGGGGTGCCGCCTATGACTTCAGAGAAGCTGGAGGAATTTATCGCTGAACCACTCAAGTTGTTGAAGCATCCTGATGAAGATGTGGAGCCGTTGGGGGGAAACACATGGCGAGCCAATTTTATTCGGTGGCTGGTAAGTAAATTTAGCCAGTGTGTTATCGGCAGTATGATTGTTCTTATTGTTATTTGCTTATTCAAATTGTTTGATTTACAGGTGCCGTTCCCCCATGATGTCTCCTGCATGGTGGCCACGGCTGAGCAGGACGAGCTGAAGGCATTCTCCCTTAATCCAGAACGGTACCTTAAGATTTCGATGGACGTGAATGCCGGCAGGAGCATTCAGGACAGTAGTAACAATACTTATCAAAATTGTCCGAGAGACCCCGACTACCTCGAGATGATGGAAGTGTTTCGCCGTACGGAGGTACTTGAACCCAGGCCCGGAGGTGTCATCATAATGGGGATTAATAAAAACAATCTACATTTGCAGTCAACATCTGGATGGTTTTTGCAGGGGGTGAATGTTAGTTTAAAAAATTATTCCATCGGAATCGAGGTCAAAATTGTTGTTCTAAATGTACTAATTTTCTTTTATATTTTTGTTTTCTTAATTTTCGTAGCATTGCGTCACGAATGTGTTAGATTTTCTTCCGTCGTCAACCCAGGAAAAGGTCAGGTTTGTATACAACACGGCAACCCTCGACCTCATTGCAGCAAAGATTCAAAAAGCTCATCGGAACAGAGTTCTCTTCAAAACCAAAGTGGATTTAATAATGAGTGACTGCACCTCTGAAGAATCTGGGTTAATAAAGAAAAGGACAAAGGAAGCAGAGGTTTTGGAATTCCAGCGCAGCATTACCACCATTGGTCTCGCCATGAAAATTCTGGTCGAAGGAAGAAACCTAATCCTGGAAGTCAACTGCTCCAACAATGGATACTTTGCCTCTTGCATGTATCTGCTGTCCCGGTTTTTCGAAGAAGTCTCTTTCTTAAAACCCATCGCAGCTGTGGACTCTAAAATGAAGATTTACGTCACCGCCAAGGGGTTCCAACCGCATCATGATGACGAACTCCAAGTGGACTTTTTAAACACAATAGGTAATCTTATTTAAATTGTGAATTTTCTAAACACAAAACTCAACCCTGTTGCATTTTAAAATATAGACAAGTTTGCAAGGATGAAAACAAACATGATGTGGTATCCTGTCGACTACGGAAAACTACCAAGGGCTTTTCTAAATAAACTGGGCGACCTCCTCCAGTTCTTCATGATGCACGTGGCCTCTTGTAAAAATCGGAACGTAGTAATTTCAAAATCTTACGGGCTGATTAATCACCCTCAGATCAAGCGCTACCAATACAAAGCAGCTACAAATTGGATTTTTGATCTTCAACTGGAGCAGATTTACTATGTAAGTTACCAAAATCTAATTTCAAATATTTTTTGCATAAAAGTGCAAAGGAAGTTATTTTCTTTCATTTATTTTTAAAAGGCTTCTCGTGGGGATTCTCATCATGATGAAAACAAGCGGCAAAAGAATGATTAACTTTATTGATTATTTTACTTTTACCCATACCTATATTTCTCTTTATTATCAAACATTTTATTAAATGTATTCATTTTTAAAAATTAAAACTTAATTAACAAGTACGACGACCAATGTTTTGATGGGACACAGCAAGCCTACCTTCATATTATATCTTGAGTCTCACAATCCCCCGTTTGAAACGCCGGATTTTTTTTGTAGATTTCTTTGGTACAAAGCAGAGCAAAAAGTGCGACGCCAGATTTCATACCTATCATTTCATGCTCCAAGTAGGCAGCCTTTGCTGCAGCAATCAATTTCCTGGAATCCTAATTAACTCCATTGTAAGTCAATCATCAGGATGAACGCCGCATTGGTTGTGGATAATCAAAGCTTTTGTTCCATTTGTCAAACCGCCATTCCACAGTTTGTTAATTATTATCCGATTGGGGAAAATGGGACACCATGCGGGCACCATTTTGATTTTAATTGCATTCAAAAATGGATTACTAAAAACCCAGAATTCGGTCAGGTCTCCAACACAAACACCTGTCCCAACTGCCGAGAGAAAGTGATTGCGTTGCATTCGGATGGAGGGTTTTCTGGGTACCAAGTGGAACCTGAAATTGTCGAAGAAAATGGAGGTAACGAACGAAAACTATTCCCATTACTTCCCAGTTGCTTTTTAACTTAATTTTGTTGGTTTGACTTGTGAAATGATTATTTTCAGTGACGTTCCAGCGCTATCAGCTCGTCCCCCTTGACCCCGAAAAGGATATCTTCACGAACTTGTTCCCGGGCATGGACATGGAGCAGCTGGACGAGTGGACGATTGCTGAGCATCTGGCTAAATATATTTTGAAGGAACAGAAGCGGAAGGCGTCGGAGAAAGCCAAGGCCACCAGAAAGCGTCATGAGGATGAAGCGAGAAAAAGGCAGGAAGACGAAAGTCGGCTGAAACAACAAAACAAGGCGCTGACTCGTTTGGGTCGACGTTTTCGGTCGGCAAGGCGGAACTTTACAAATAGTCAACGAGTTGTGCCCTACCTGGCTCCTTCTGCAAGTTCAACTTCCGGGTCACCCGCTGGATTATGCGTGCCTTCCACATCTGCTGCTGCGTTACAAGATCAGGGAGAAGATGACTCCAATGATGAATGGTGTCGTCGAGCCCTCCGCTGCAGGGACTGGAACATCAAATCATCAGGATGTAGGTGAAAGTTCTCGCGCCGCGGGGCGGAAACCAGCGCCTTCCGGAAACTCTCAATCTCGTGAAGCCTGAACATTATCCGTATGTGACTAAACTATTTTTTCCATTGTGATGATTATGAAGTTGAAGATAATTTTGTAGAAGAAACTAATGCCAATTTAAATTTTTGTTTCCGTTTTGTCTAATTTTAGCTGGCTTGCTAATTCTTGGATTATTCAGATTCCGATTGTTTCCAGATATTTTGAAAAACGCATTTTTAATGAATAAATATAAACTAAAAATCAACATTCTTTTCAATGTAGTTTTCTGCATTATTTAAATGCCAACTTTCCTTTTTTGCATATCTACTGAGTGGTGAAATTAGTTTCATGAAAATGGCAAAAGAAAGAAATGTGTAGCTAGTTTGCATGTATTTAGTATAGGGCTACCGCATTACAATGTGTTTAGTATAGGGATACCTCTATAACGTGGTTAGTATAGGCCTACCGCATTCTAATGTGTTTAGTATAGGGCTACCTGTATAACGTGGTTAGTATAGGTCTACCTCTAGAATGTGATAGGTATAGGGCTACCCAATGTTGTTATAAAGCAGCATCTGACTATGTCTCACAATTCCCGTACCAAGTGCCGGAGAATTTGAGATACATAAACAGTTGAATGTCAAAGCGTCCAAATTGGTCTCAACAAATGCAAATTCAATATCTAGATAGGTGTACGTGTTTTTAATTAAAATATTTTGCAATTTGTAATTTATCAGAATGGAAGCGCAGGTAGCAGAAAGTGAGCATGTGTTGAAGAATAAAAACTTTTGTTCGATATGTCGAGTCAACATTCCAGACTGCGTTAACTATTATCCGATTCGAGATGACGGACAGACCTGTGGACATCGCTTCCATTTTTGGTGCATTAAAAAATGGATCACGTTTAAACCGGTGGGTAAATTATCGAATCAAAACACCTGTCCAAACTGCAAGTGTAGCATTGTTGGAGTTCATACGGATGCTGGATTCAGTTGGTACACTGTAATACTAGTGTCTGTCCAGGAAAATGGAGGTAAGCAGTTTTTAGTAAACTTGAGTAAACCTAGTAAAACTTTATCATTAATTGTACTTTGTTTTGGAACTAATTAATTACAGAGAGTTTCCAGCGGTATCAACTCGTCGCCCTCGAACCAAAGAAGGACGTGTTGTTGAACGTGCCTCCTGTCGCGCGTTTGAAGAAACTGGACGAGTTGACAATAGCTAATCACCTGGCTGACGGTATCCTAAGAAAGAGGAAACGGGTTGCGGCGGAGAAAGCCAAGGTCACCAGGAGGCGACATCAGGATGAAGAGAGAGAGAGGCGGGCGGAGGAAGACAGACGAAGAAAAGAGATTAGTTTTAATCAAGGCTATTTTCGCTGGGTCAGATCGGCAATCAGGAGCTGCAGAAACAATGGACCAGCTTCAGGAATTCTTTCTCCTCGTCCTGCGCCGGAACCAACCGTGTCACCCCGCTCAACGTCAACATCAGTAGCCAGCTCATCCTCAAGTTTGCTTTCCAAGACATTTGTCAGATGCTGGATGCCCTCGACATCTAATAAATCGATTCCAGTTCCAGAGGAGAGTGATGAAGACTCTGACGATGATTTATTCACTCCGATAATTACAAAAAAGCCACGGAAGGGCAGGAGTCGCCCAAAGCAAAAAGCATCTGATCCAATTGAGGAAGGTGGAAGTGAAAGTAACGTTCCCGTGGTGGAAAGTTCATCCAACTTCATGGAAATACCAGAAACTGATTCACTTGATCAAGACCAACACCGAGAAGAACCGGAAGCTGCTGACTCCGAATCTAGGCCCCCTCCAGCCTCCACCTCTGCTGATGCAAACCAACCGTATGTTATTTAGCTTAATTTTAGTCTACTGTTTATGAATTCTTGATATAAAAAAAGTGAATTCGTTTGTCTGTAATTATTTCTTTAGTGAACCTCCGGCTCCACCTCCAACTTCCACATCCGCTACTCCTGAGCATTCGTATGTGTATTCAATTTTAATTTTTACTCTATAATTTATGAACTTATACGAGTAATGTTTGCAATGTTTTGGTTTTTGTAGTATCTTCAAACCTCCACCTCCAATCGACCCATCCAATCCGGACGTGAACTCGCGTGTATGCAAAGTGTGCAAAAAATCTTTTCTCACTGGCTCAGGTAAACGAAAGCACGAAAAGTACCATTCCAAGGACTTTGTAAGACCCTCTTGCGTGGGATGTGGAAAGTCGTTTGCTCAGAAAGCTACTCTCAATCGACATCTTAAGAATTATGATCTCTGTCGCAAATTAGCAGCATTAAATATTAACAGCAAATAACAAAAGTATTCCATCATGATGTTTTCCCATTTTAATTATTTTAATTAGTGTAAAACTGTAGTTTTGTACATTTTTTTATTTCACTGACACAGATATTTAATGACGTTCCAAACTGAAATAATAAAATTGAAACACATAATTATGTACTTAGATTAAGTGTCACTTCCGGCCTTGTTTTGTCCTTGCTTTATGCTCCCTCCGATCGTCATTGTTCTCACAGTAAGTCTCGTGGAGCCTGAGGCCATTCCCAAATGAAAACTGCTTCCCACAAAATTTGCAAGGCGCCTGTCCTGCATTTGTTGCAAAAATTACTACTCGTTCCGCTTCGCTTTTTTCTTTTTCTGCTTTTTCAGTGGCAGCTTTTTCTTCACGTGTTTTTGCTACTTTAGGGTTTTGATAGCAGTTATTTTCATGGACACTTTTGTTATAGGGATTGTTGGTTTTGCGACCACAATAGCAGCAGGTGATGTCTTCTTTGCTGCAGTGATACCTGGCATCTTGTATGTTCGGAAAATATCTCCCACATATGTAGCATTTGTGGGTGGCCATCATTTCAACCAAAACCTTCCCCATGTCGCATCCTACAGCTGGATCATACAGCGGCGCATTGTAAGAAGTTAATTTTATTTGATTCTGGGAGGCGGGGTCTTCATCCGGATGGGGTCGCCGAACTTGTGGCACTTGTTCCTTAGTCTTTTGACGTTTTGGCTTCGGCCCGTCGGTGTCCAATTCGGCCTTAATGGCACTCGACCTTCGTTTTCTGGAAAAGGTCCTGAGACATTCTGTAGGAGGGTGTAGACTTTCCTGTTCCAAAAATGTTCCAGATATCTTCTTGGCGTAATTAATCATGAAACAATACGCTGCTCTCTGACCCTCCAAAGAAGTCGATGGTTGTTTGGTTGGAACGTGTGGGCACTGGCTCTCAAAGTCATCCGGTTGGAGCTTGCACCACTGAGCATCAATACAGTTGAACGCAACACTCACCGATGCTTCAAGGACTTCTACTTGATAATAGACGGACGGGGGTAACAGCATGACCTCTCCAGGGCCCTGCTCAACGCTGTACCGTGGAACTGATGTGTACGAGTCGTCAAAGAAAATCGCAAATTGATTGTGCTGAACAGGATCCTTGCAGCTTTTGATTGGTTCCCCGTGCTTCTTCACCAAGATTTGCGAAAGCGCCTGGAAGTAGTTGTTTCCGGCGGGGTCAATCAATGTCCACCGTTTCCGTCCCTTCAGCAACAGGTCCACCGTGCAGTAGAGATTCTCTTGTCGACGAAAGCCCGTAACATGGTCTAATCAAATAGCGACAATAATTATTTTCCGAAAACCAACATAAGGATGAGAAAAACAGAAAGACGTTTGCTTACCCTTCTCAGCAAGAACAAAGTCCGGACCGGAAATGCTCTTGGAGTCCGTGTTGAAGGCCGGCAGTGCTGACTGAATTTCCATCCATCTGGTGAGCCCGTAGTTTTCAACAATTTTATTCTCCGAACCAGTAATCATGTTTGACTTGAAGTAATGACTGCACAATCTAGCTCTCTCTTTGTCTTTGAGGGTGTGGTGGTCGCAACCTTCTTTCTGGGTTTGGAACAAATTCACTCCGACGACTTCCGGTTTGGATTTTGGTACCAGCCTTCTTCTAACCCTCATGTTCGTCCCGTTGAGGTATTTGTTCACGTTCGCGTTGCAGCCCACTGCCGGAAAGTTCCAAAGGTCTTTTGTCATTGCGTCATATTCAATTCCAACAGGCAAGTCTCCGTTAGATACTTTTCCCTGCAATTAAAACAAATTATCAGAAAGCTTTAAGATTCAGAACCGAAATAAAATACATATAGAGGTACTAAAATACTGACATATTAGAAATGAAAATATTACCATAAAAAATGGGAGATTCTTAGACTCTTGTTGAGCGTTGAGGTTATCAAAAACCTTGTGGGCAAACCGGACGTCCTCGTAGGTGAGATTCCAAATGGGGATGGTTTTATTACTCCCTGGGATGCACTCCACGCTTCTTGTGTCAGCAACGGTATAACTGCCGAGAGAAATGACCTGGACTTGGTCGGGATGAACCTGGACAGCCTCTTGACCTGGACAATCTAGCACAATGTTAACTTGATTGGAGTCCACTTCTATATTCGAAGCTGACCCTTCTACCAAAACTAATTTACAATTTTCCGGAGGAATAAAGGTAGCACTCCTAATCAAGCTCGATTCTGGTTTAGTCATCCTGATTAATTAATTATAACAGCACCAGTGCAAGTTAAGTGCAACGAAAGACAAATTAACAGACACAAAAATAAAAACCAACACCAAACGATACTTATCAAGTGCGACAGCTGCTAGTTTGTAAATACGCTCGGCGCTCAACTGCCTGGAGTTACTCGTAGGACTGAAAAATGTTTAGTTTATTACGTCGTCTTTTTAACATTCTACATGAAACGTCTAGAATGGTGAGCTACAAACTACACTAAAGACATCCTGATGCTAAACGTTAAGACAAGGTTAAGGTTTAAGTAAAGAGTTGCATCCAATGGCGTAGGAATACTCGATAGCATCATTCATGTCGAGGAGTCCGCGACGACACAACTCCTTCAGTTGCTCCTTTGACACTTTGTCCAACTTGATGACGCCTCCATCCTTCCAGTTTCTCATTCGTTGCAAATGCTGCTCTTTTACTTCTTTTCCAAGCCATTGGATTGTTTTGCTTGCACTGCGAAAACACAAAACGGCAGAAATTCAGAGTTGTTACTTTGCTTCTTCGTATTTGTGACTTTCACCGCAATAAACATAGTTACCTCTCCAAGGATGAGACCACGTTAAAGTAAAAGTTGTTGTCGAGAGGGACGTAGCCCCTGACAAGGTCCTGAATTGACTCCTCTGTCATCAAGTACTGGAAGCTCATTGTTTGGGTCACTTCCAAGAGATTCCTGTAAACAAAAACACCATCATAAGCGGAATTTACTGATGAAGCATTGTGTTGGGGATTTATGTCTCACTTTTGCATTTCAGCCTTGATACTCTCAATCTTCCTCTTGGAAATCAACAGATTCCGCTTTCCCATCCTGATGACACTCACGTAGTGAAGTACCAATCCTTCCAAGCTGTCAGTTGCAGAATTTGTGAAAAGAAACACAGTTTCTAACAAAAATTCAACCCGAAAAAGAAGCGCCAGGAAGCAGTATTCAAGGTCGACCGTGACTGCATTCTTCAAGTCCAATTTTGTCATGTAGAACGACTGCAAAGCAATACAAGAGCAAGCATATAGATTCAACAGAGAGACAAAATCATAAATCAATCCTGTACCTTGAAAAAATTAGAAACGGTTTCAAAACTGCAGTCTCCAAAGTTGTATACTGTATTGTCACCGCTGGTATTCCTGAACGCTGACTGTCGCAATTGTAGAAGATAAGAATGGACAGGAAGGTGTCTCGAATTTCCCTCAACCCAAACACGAACGTCTGACATTTTTTCGTTTCCAAATAACAACTTGATTTCCTCCAAAGTAGTGGTAGAATCGTTTCCTTCAATGGCCAGAGGAACAGAGCTGATAACCAAGCCGCTGATTTCGTCCATCCTTGATTTTTTGCTAAGAGGAGGTGAATCTTCTTCGTCATTAGGATGCCAGTGGCGACGAGGAAGCACCACATTCTCGACCAGTTTCTGGTCCCAGGCGGAAGCATTTGTCACGTTCTTGAGGTGAATGAAAACGGTCATGTACGAGATGAAGCTCTCAGCGTCGGGGACCGCGGGATCCTTAGTAAACTTTGAAACGTCGAAGCTGGCGTCATCCACAAGGTCAATTAGGTCCCCCAAGATTTGTCGCAAGTCATACAGATTAGGTTCATCGTATATCTCCTCATACTTGTCGATCATTATGGAGCAGATTTTTGTTTTCGTCCAGTCAAGCAAAAAGTGGAGCAGTTGGAAATGGCTCATTTGCAAATAACACTTTTCGCCACTGCAGTACACTTTCCGGGCGTCGAGCGTTGCTCCAAGTTCCTTGTATTCCTCCAGCTTTTCGTACAACGCCTTGGGATGTAACAATCGAAGCAGTTGGTCAGGCATGTCGTACCAGGAGTCCTTACTCGCAAATACTTCATCTGGATGACTGCAAATAAAACACAACCGAGAAAACCAAGTGTTAAACTCAATTGAATTCCATTAAAGATTTAAATCAAACTTTGCGAACTTTGCGGAAATTCTAATTTACCAGAGGACATAAACGATGGTTTTTCCCACCAGCTGGTCATTAGTTGCGGCATATGACGCACCCCCTTTTCCACTTCCCCAAGCTCGACGAAGATTAGAAAGAGAAGTAGAGTGCAGCATGGTGTTCGCGATCGTGTCCTGAATTATTTGCTTCAAATTGAGCTCCCTGACTGCCCCATTTAGCTCCACCAGCGTCTCGAACTTCATATCGTCCGGAAAAGAGCCGTTGTACAACAGGAAGACGAGCTTCGCTACTGCCTCCAAAGAGAGAGTTGTTGGAATTTGCTCATTAACAACCATTTGCTCAATAATTGTGTTGTTGAGGTCATCAGCGGTGGGGTTGTCCACTTCCCACATGTTCCATACAAACTGCTCAACCTTTCCTTTAATTTTGCGACTGCTTGGGTCCACAAATGTGTAAGTGTTAAGATGGTCACTTTGATTGAGTTCTGATTTTCGGCAACTGATGGCATTCTTCAAGTTCAACTCGACGGCAGGGTCTGCTTCTTCCGGTCGACTGCTAATTAGAGGGAAAATAAGCTTTTCCTGATTCAAATAGTTGCCAATCATTCTGATGAATTACTGCTGCAACTGGGCAATACGCTCTTCAAAAAGAACTGATAAATACTCCTCAAGAGCACTCTGCAACTTTTCTAACTCTTCTTCCGTCAAACTGACAACGGTAAGGTGCTTCCTAATAATCGTTTCTATTTGGGATTGAAACTTTTGCGGACTACTTTTAACTACCAAAATGCTGGCGGATTCTAAAACCTCTTTTACAATTTCCTCAACAATCTTTTCTACAGAAGGAGCGAATGCCATTCTCGAATCAAGCTCGACTGCGACTGCAACTGAGTCTGTACTGATCTGTACTGCCTTTGTGTGGTGAAAAGTGAGACAGCAATAGAGCCAACAGGAGTCGTTCTTTTGCATCTCTTGGCGCGACCTACAACTGAACCCTTCATAAAGACAATGCATCTTTATGGAAGCACGTTCCAAAGACAAAATGCAAATAAGGCACCTCAAGTACGCCGACATCATTATGACAAATAACATTTTATTTAAAAGAGAAAAAATCAATCAAATCATAGACATGTTTTCATAAATGATTGAATAGCAAAATCAGTCAAAGTTTAAAGTTTAAAGTTGATCGGTATGAATCGGGCGGGTTTGAGGGGTTGGTCAGGGTTGAAGTCCAGTTTTGGAGTGGCTACCCTGTAAACAGAAGACATTGGTTGTAATAACCACTACAATCTACTTCATCATAATGTCAAGGTTTAAACTCTACTTAAGGATACTTACTCATCAAAGTCAGTTTGAAGATTGCGTCGAACTCGTTTGACAGGTCGTCTCTCTTCTTCTCCAAAACCCTCAATGTAATCCTCATGCTGCCTTTTGCAGCTTTGCTTTACCCAATTAAACAGAGCTTTCTTGTTTGCTTCCTCTTCTTCTTTCTCATCCTCCATTTTTTGAATCAATGCCTCCTTCACCCTAAGAGCGGAAATAATCATCATTTAATGGAATATTTGGTACGAGTACATATAGTCAGCGATAGTAGTGAAAGTCAATTTTACTTACAAGTATTCCAACGGATTAAATTTACGACTGGCTGCTTCGGAAGGAAGCGGGTTGACATCCTGATGAGCGACCTGATCCGGGCCTTTAAATTCTACACCCGCAAAAGAAAAAGACTCGCTCGCAGTGCTAGTGGCGGAATCAGTCAAGGCAAGGGAACTCTCGTAATAGTCTGTCGTGCAATTTGAGTCTTTGGCGTAAGTATTAAAATCAGATTCACAAATCGCCGTGCCACCATTTGAATCAGTCGCCAGGTCGTTAAAATCAAATTCCCACTTAACTTCCACTTCCTTTGTGCCATTGGAGATCCCTGGGGTTGCTTCATTACTGCTCTGCTTGAAATCATTGCTAGAGCCTGGACTTTCCACGTTGTCCTTTTCCTCACAGCCTGGACTCCCTTCCTTGTCATTTTCCTCACTCCCTGCAGTTTTCTTGTCGTCCTTTTCCTTACAGCCTGGAATCCCTTCCTTGTCATTTTCCTCAGTCCCTGCAGTCCCCTTGTCGTCCTTTTCTTCAGTCCCGGGAGTCACTTCGTTGTCATTGTCCTCAGTTTTGGGAGTCCCTTTGTTGTCCGTTTCTTCATCACCTTGTCTCCTCTCGTCGTCATTTTCCTGGGCAGTCTTCTTCTCATCAGTTTCTTCTAGAGCGTCTTTTTTGCAGGCAGCGTCAGATCCTGGCGCTTTCTCTGCAGTGCGTTTCTTTGCGCCTGTGCCACCTGGAAATTCACCTGCAGCTCGATTCACGTCATCACCTGCGGTCCCTAAAGGCTCCTCGTCATCTTCTTCATTGAAAAACCTATTCAACCCCGTGGCCCCCTCTTCAATCCCATTATAATGAATTTGACGGATTTTGCTATCTCTGAAATTCACACAAAAAACAAGTTTTTACGCATCCTGATGACCTGTCAAACTGTATTTATTAACGATTGCTTTCACTAAAGTGTTAAATTTAAACGCACTCTTCATGAAAGTCGACATTCACATAAGCACTCCGGAGTACCATCCTTGCCGTTAAAACTTGACCCTTCCTGTCAATCGGTTGCCCTTGCAGATTTTTGCCTGCAGTAATAAAACTCAACCCAGTCCAAAGCAAGGAGTTCCACTCTTGTTTTAAAGACTCCATTTTAATTGTTTGTTAGATTTTAATTGTTCCAAACACTTCCTTTCTGTAGAAAAGTATGAAAGCACCAAGAACCTTTAAGAGGATGATACTGCTTTTCTAGTGCAATGAGTGAAAAAAACGACTTCTTTCCTGTCCGCTTTTCTGCCTGCTTTCGCTTGAAAACCCGGCTTTCATAGGCTTCATCACTATACATTTAGACCTGAACTTTTACTACTTCCTGCATTTGTCTCAACTTGCCCCATTTCACAAACCTTTACTTTCTCTCGCACTTGTGAAGCACTGGTGAAAAAAACGACGCCTTCGCCGTAAGACAGACACAGACTCTCTCAGAACGAGAATCAACTTGCTTTCTGCATTATGCATTGCTCTTCATCATTGTGACCAAGCACTTCATTCAGAGTTGAAAGGTTGTTCAAGCAGCGTAACTTTGTGTGTCTACTTAAAAATCTGTCAATTACCTCACTCTATTAATTAAATAGAAAGTGATTAAAAGTAAACAATTAACTAATCTCCATAATTTTAAAGTATATCATTGAATTCAACGCTTAAGTGTGAAAATAGCTTATCTAATTACACAGTTTAATTAATAGCGTTCGTTTATTTTTCTGTTGTGTTATTAGGAATGGCGGGTGGTAAAAAGAACGCCAAACCTTTGGTGGCAGGCAAGAAGGTCCCCGAGAAGACTGGGCAACGGGTCGCCAAAAAGTCGACGGGAGGAGGGAAGCTGAAGAAGCGTCCTAAGCAGCATCAGAATGTCGTCGATAATCAACTGGCGGGCCCATCGGCTCCTGCAGTTACGGTCGTTCCGTCTTCCAGCCAGGAGAAGAAGATGAAGAAGAGGCATTACCGACCAGGGACTCTCGCCCTGCGTGAAATCCGGCAGTACCAGAAGAGCACTGAGCTTCTAATTCCGAAATTACCGTTCCAGCGTCTCATCCGGGAAATTGCAACAAAGTTTCGGCCTGATATCAGGTTCCAGGCGGGAGCCTTAGGTGCCCTCCACGAAGCTTCTGAGGCTTATTTGACCATCCTGTTTGAGGACACCAACTTGCTGGCTATCCATGCCAGACGGGTAACTATTACCCCCAAAGACATGCAGTTGGCTCGCCGTATTCGAGGAGATCAGGATAAAGAAAAAATGGTAAGTTAAATGTTAAACATTATTGTTTTCCACTTTACAATGAAATGAATTTGAAACAAATGTAATTATTTTTATTTTTTATTTTCTTTCTCTTTGCAGTAATCCGATGAGCCTGGACATCATGATGAAGGGACTCCGTTTGATTTAATCACATGATGTTTACTTTGAGTCCCCCGATTGAAAAATAAAAACCATCAAAAATGTAAACTTATTCGTTCAAGGTTGCTTTGTCATTTATTGATTAGCAAAATTCATTTATTGACAAAACCATAATTATGCGCAAATAAAAAACTGCATTTAAATAATGCATCCAATTAATTTTCATTCATCCTGATATAAAATAAAACCACAAAACTTCATTAGTCAATCCCCGTTGTCTTCTGAAGACGGTCCGTCACTCTCTAACTGTCGACGCAATTCTTCATTAGCTTCAGGTTTTCCCTATTTAAATTAGCAATAAACCATTAGTTAACATAGTTTTAAATCATCAATTTTCGCATAACGTATTGTCAATGTTTTAGTGCTCACAAAAACAACATCCTCGAGTTGAAACGCCCTCATCCACTTGTAAAAGGTTTTAACTTGGCAACGCCTCTGCATAACTCTCGTCTCTTGGTCCTCCCAGGTTCGAAAGAGCAAGAGATTCCTCTGGTTGTGTTTGAGAAACCACTGGTATCGTTGCTCCCCCGCATTGATCGCCTTAGTCACGAAACCGGGTGGAATCCTGTCCAGCGGAAGTGGGTACTTGCCACGCTTATAATTCATCATGATCAAAACATCTGCAAAGGTTGCATTTAAAATCAGTTCCAATTAAATTTCTCAATTAAAATTTAAACAAGTTGTTTGTTGCCTCACTCACCGTTTCCTTTTAAGATTTCGGAACAGAGTGAGGTCTGCTTTCCGAGGAACCCCTTTGCAATGATGGCAATTTCCGTGGAAGAGTCAAGTCCTGAGAGAGGCTTCTTGAGGCTGACCTCCGAAAACAAGGAACAAAGTAGGTACATGTTACAAATGTAAAAACCATCCAAGCTAAGGTGGGAAGCGTTAAAGATTATGGTCCCTCCTTTGCAAAGTGTTTTGATGGCCAGGCAAATGGTGGAGTAAAGCACCCGCTGTCCGTTAAACTCCTTCACTTTGACCCCATCCGAATTATCTCTGTACTTCTGGTAAATTAGGTCCACTCCAATAAACGGTTGATACTTGCGTTGTTCGAGAGTGCCGATCCGTTTCAATGAAGCGAGGAAAGCATCCAAGTGACGATTTTCCCAGACGTAAGTGCTTGGCATTTTGAAAAAATCTTTCGTTTTCATTCTAATGTTGTCAGCGATAACTGATTTGACCTTGACACAACTTCCTTTCGCCATGTGCGACATGACCACTTCAATCCAGTTGCTGGGGTCGCCAACATTCACTATAGTCAGGTCCTTTTTTAGCTTAAACTCCAGATCGGCGTACTGAACAATTTCCATCAGAATAGCAAAGTCGTTGCTGGATTTGGCCGACACCTTTTGTGAAAATAACTTCCGAACCTCCGACTGAAGAGACTGACCCAGGTTGCACTCGTTCACATACTGAAGGTAGCGCTCTCCCAAGCGGCTACGGAGGAATTCGCCAATCTCACGCCAAGACTTCCACTGGTCACATATTGCTTCACATTTTTGATCCTATGAATTAACAACATAAAAACACCAAACACTAAGTCAATTAGGTTTGAAAATTGTACAAAAGTTATCACTTAGTGTAGTTAGAATTACTACTCACCGACCACATTCCGGATTTGAAAAGGGGTCCCAACTCGAGACACTGCCACTCCTCCACCTCCTCCTTTAAGTAAAAATTCTGATGGAACGCTTCCTCAATGTACTCGGCACCAATCGTCGTAAAGTCGGGAAGCCCCCGGCGACTAATCCTGTCAATTTTTATCTCCACCTGCTCCACCAGTAAATCGTGAGGTGTAATTGGAGGAAGGTACTTTGGGTCCTGTGCAGCGACAGGTGGAACAGTAGTGTTGCCCTCCTCCTCCTGCATTTGTGAAGACCAACTTCCTGGCACTTTGGCTTCTTCCATCCTTATGAGTTACGCAACTTTATCTTTAATTGCAATTAAAAAATTTAAGAGTTTTTAGTATGCTTCCATCAGTCAACCAATTCGGCAGATTCTAAGCATGGAGAGAGTATTCACTCACTTTTCGATGATCCTACTTATGTTTCGTCAGACGTATCGAATATAAAAAACATTGAGAGATACATGGCTCGAGTCAATACCTGAGAAGCATAATGGTGTAGGCTAATTTGCATATCTGTTGCTTTGTGGTGATACGTGCTGGGCCTTTTGCTGGCCTAGCTGTAGCCGAGACAAAACAGGCACGTAGGAACGACATGCACACAAAGAATTCTTACATTCTTTACGTTTTAATGTACTGTGTACTCTACTGTGAATCTTACATTTCTCATTTTGATTTTAAAGCTCAAGCTTGCAGTATCAAAAGTTGTTTCCGCAAATAAAAGTGAACTACTGAAATTTTAAAAATGTACACTTCCAATTCGACTTGGGAAAAAATGGAAAAGTTCCTGACTAAGCCCTTGAGGGTCCTTTCGCATCCTGATGACAGGGTCGGGCCGTTAGAAAATCCAGGCGCTTGGATGGGTGTTTATAAACCTTGGGCGGTAAGTAAACCCAAATTTAGATTTTAAACTACGATGGACTTACTGAATTACTAAACACCAAATGTTACGTGCTCATTTTTTGTATTTAAAAAAAGTTGGATGCCCTCGAACAGAGCTGGTCTGATTTGTCCAAATCGGAGAAGTTTCGCATGTTTCCATACATTGCAAAGAAGCTAAGCGCTGGAGGGCACATTGAGCAAATTAGTGACAACTCCTTCCAAGGAATGTGCAAGGAACCTGCTTACTTGGAGCAGCTTGAAGTTCTTCGACGTGCTCAAGTCATCCATCCCCAAAAGGAGGAGTTCATCATGATGGCCATGAACAAGAACGTTGACATTCTTCAGACAGTTGGAATGCTCCTACTCCCCGGGACAGAGGTAAACAAAATCAGAGAAGAATGATAAACTTTACTATTGGCAATGCGCTAAATTAGGCAATACTGTCGCTTTTTTCTAGGTGCATGTCTTTGAAGTAGAGAAACAAGTATATGAAGATGGAATTGCCCTGAACGAAGAAGATTACATTTTCCAAAAGGCGGCTCAGGACCAGATTGAGGCTGACATCTTTCGCGATGGTGAAGTTTCCGTCGGACACGTCCATCTTTTAGTTGGAAACTGTATCGCCCGTGAAAATCGGAAGTTCTCCCCACGTGACGCCTTCGATGAGAACCAGCGAATACTTTCCACAATTGCCCTCGCCATCAGGATGCTACTTCCGGGAGCGAGTCTCATCATTGAAACCCACTGCTTCCGGAACGGTTTTTTTGCTTCTTGTATGTACGTTCTCTGCAGCTTTTTTAAGGAGGTGTCTTTCTTGAAACCACTCGCTGCAGTGGACTCGGAAATGAGGGTTTACATTATCGCAAAGGGATACAACAGATCCGTCGATTTTGAATTTAAGCAAGCCTTTAGCAATTCAGTTGGTAAATAAATTAACCAACATTAAAAATATTCCTTTCTATTTTTTAAAATTAGCAATAATTTAAAATTGCCAATTTTTATGCCACCCGTAGATCACTTAATATATATGGACTTTAGGAACCAAGTGTGTCCACTGGAGATGAAACATTTCCCTGTCGGCTTCATTGATAAACTAGCCACCACGTTGCTGCCCTTCTTCAATCATGTGACGGGATGCAAAATCAGAAACGAATGGTACCGGAAGGACCCCAAAGAAGTGAACAACGACCAGCTCAGCCGCTACCAGTATAAAACTTCATTTCAGTGGCTCGAAGATCTGAAGCTGGAGGATGTTTATTACGTAAGTGCAGTTTGTTTAGCTATCTACGGATTAATTAACCATTAAATCTTACCCTGATTCATAGTTTTTTCAAAGTTTTTTAATAATATAATTTAAATTTTATGTAAAGGCTCCGTCAACATCAGGATGAAATGGCCATGAAGAATCAAGAGGCAGACAGTTTAAAACTCGGACCACTCTCAACCATCATAATGAATGTCTATATGATTCATTGACTCAATTAATGTTTTTCTGATCTATTATGATTATTTATTTGAATTTTATGAATTAATATGACGATTTTAATTTTATTAATGTACTTGAAGGGTTTTTTATACTGATTAAACCGATTTAACTGTATACGTATCTGCTTGTGCCCCCTTTTGCCACCAACACCTCAAACTCAAGCCAAGGCGTCGTTAATTTTACGCTCGGGATGTTTTGTAGCGCCTTTGTTAAACTGCAGTGACAGTTTGGAAAAGAACCGGTCTGTTCTACTGAAAAAAATAGTTACACTTACCATATGATTAGTTTAGTATTTCACTCACTGCCACTTCGTTAAGGTTACATCAAAGCATGTGTTCAAAGCGGAAACGCGTAAGTTATTATTGATTACATTTAGTGAGTGGTGATAGTGCGTTTCTAAATCTAGTTTAGTTTAATTGACCATTACATTTGTTTAATTGGCCCTTAGGTGTGCTCTGGAGAAACACTGTTTCTGCAGGTCCACGACACTGACGACACCGTGCAGGTTCCTGATTCATCAGAATGGGACTACGAGTCGGTAAGCAATGAAAAATTGATTACAATTAAGTAATAATCATTGAAAGGGAAATGATTTTTTGTTTCTATTATTTAAAAATAAACGCATAATGATTATTTTATTAAAGGCCGACATCAATTGGACAGAGGTGGCAACTGACTCTGAAGGAAGGAGGCAAATCAAAGGCGAGGTCAAAAGCCAGTCCTTGGGAATAACAGTTGCCGTCACTGTTACAGAGGAGCAGCTCAAATCCATGGGCTATCACGTGGTTTCCAAACGTGCTAGAAAAGATCTGGCCCAACCTGTCCAGTCCAAAACTAACTACATCTTCAAGATGGTGGCCATGGACAATCAAGATGACGGCTTCCGGCTCGCTCCTGTGCCACATTCAAAGTTCCTGCCCGACGACACCTTCCAGCCCATCTCTTTTAAAAAGCATTCTGATGGTATTCACTTCCGGTCCGTTACAGCGGGTCAAATCCAATGTCTCACCTGTCTAAAAGTTCTGAGTAGCCGCAAAATTTACAGAGACCACTGGCAATCGATACATGGTCCCAAACGATACCACTGTAATTTCGAACCATGCCAAGCTAAATTCTTCAAACTTACTGCTATGGAACGTCATGAGAAGTCACATAATTTGCAAGCGGGTCAGGAGTATTGTACTATTTGTTGGAAAGCAATTTCGAAAAATAACATTCCTACTCATTTGTTAAGAAATCATGATGTTGCAACATTTCAATGTTTCTTTTGTGAAAAAAAGTTTCTCTCCGAAGGTGCATGTACCCAACATGAAATAATGTGTCCTATAAGTTTACGTTGATGTACACTAATTAATTAAATTAATAAATACCCTGAATAAATTAACTTGACTGAAAAATACAGAACGCTGCCCACCCTTTCGCATGTTTTGCTTTGTGCACTTTCTACTTTACATTGTCTTTGTTCATGCATATTAAGCAGAAGCTACTCTGGTTGCATTTTCTTTGCTCGCTGCCGCGCTGCACATAAACACACATACAGCTGAACTTTCTTTGAGTCGTAGGCACTGAACCGCTCTCTGATTCTCATTATTAATTTTTACTGTTTGACTGTAACTAATCATAACTAACTAATTACAATGTCTGGAAAGACGATTCAGGTGATGACCAGCAATACTGCTGATCGCAAGATGGAAGTATTTTACAAGGAAAATAAAGGATTTCGAAACGTCTTGGTACTGAGTCGAATAATCATTTCCTTCAACTGATAAGCAATCTTACGTGGTTGTTTTATTCTCATTCTAATGTTTATCGCAGGCTTCCTTTCTGTCCGACAAATGTCGGAAAAAGTATGGAAACGTTTTTGTCTGTACTGTTTGCTGTAAGTCTTTTTGAACTTTGACTTCGCATAATGATGTTGCTACACAGTTGAATAATAAGTAATAAATGTTATTAAATTGGATTAGGCACCATGTTCCGCCTTCAGACGTCACTGCAGGACCACATCAGAGGTGCTCATCTCAACATTCGAAAGTGCGGTCACTGTCACAAAAACGGAAAAGAGTTTGTGTTTGTCACCCGAGGAAACTTTGTGTCTCATGTTAAACAGTTCCATAAAGGTATGGATCAGTCTGTTAAGAGTCATATCGTCATTCCCAGGCCGGAAGCCAAAAAGGTGTACGCCATTGACCAGACGGCGACTTTAAAAGGTACCACCATCATGATTAAAGCAAGCTTGTTTAAGCAATTTAAGTAATAACAACCTTTTCTTTCATACTTTCATTAGCGTACAGTAAAAACTTTCTGGAGAAAGCACTGAGGCTGTACTGTGCCAACGAAGGAATTGAATTAATAGGTCTTTCATCACAAGACAATTGTGACCGACCTGACGCACCCTGTGCATCAACATCACGAACAGTTTTACCACAGTCCATTGAGCATTTATCCGATGATCTTCGAAATGAAGCGTTCAACAAAGCACTTCCGATTCGCGTTCGAAAATCATGTGACAGGTGCTACTATTTACTATAATGAGATACAAAATTAAATGACATCCTGATGATTAGTTTGTTGTCGTTAACAGGGCACCAGAGACGCAAATAAATGTTCTGGACACTGAAAACGACGCAATACAGGACCAAGAAATCAGCACCAGCTTAGACGTTCCACTGTTTGAAGATTCACAAAATGCTATCGAGGACTCCACTCTGACTTTCGCTACAGATGCACTACTGACGCTCGGGGACACTTGCCGCCCAACTTACAATTTTTTCTTTGACCCAATCTTACCTATAGAAGACATTGTTAACCAGTTAAAAATTTGGAAGCCGCTATTCGACAACCGTCGCAACTCAAAATCATTAGAATGGAAAAAAGCTTGTCTATTCTTGTACCGGAATTCTAACGTGGAAGGAAATATTCGAATAATTTCAAATCGCGGCGACGAAAATGAATCAATTCATGGATTCATCTATAGCTTATGGATGAAGCCAGAAACAGTCGAGTCAACTACATCAGGATGTACTTTCAATGTGGCAGATCTCAATGTCGGATGCATCAACCTCATGAAACAGTTAATGTACGGAGTCGTCGATGAAACTGGCTTTGTAGAGGACAGCTATAAAATGTGTCAAATTATTGAAGCAATCGATGATCAGTCAAAATTCGCAGCGTATCTAATTTCGTGCTTGAAAAAAACTATTACGGTGCCAATCATTCAACACTGGCTTGCCGAGAAGGACTTTTTACAGCGTCCGGCTCCTCAGCAACTTGTGCTATGGTTCGTACTTCGGAATCAGAGCTACTGCTTCGACCCCAACGGACCTCTGCTTAGGATTATTCCGTTTGAAATGATCGAAAAGTGCCGACCACAGAACTTGCACCATATCAACTCAAGGATCCTTTGCGATGAATCAGAATGGAGTGCCGTAACGGTAGATCACTGTCAACTGTTAGAGTTCCTCTTCAAGTGGACCTGCAAACAACTAGCACTTCCTAGAGTGATTCCAACCGTTTTGCAGCAAAGCGTAGCCCCTTTAAAAGACCTGATCCATCCAACAGTGTTTTCTTTTCACAATTTGCCATTGGATAATGAAGCTATTGCAAAACATAAAAGAGCATCGTTTTACTATTTTAAACTATTTTGCACTTGCTTTGAAACAGAAAATTTTACCAAGACTTACGCGGGAAACTCACACACTTATGAGATCCGGCCAATTAACAATTTTAACTGTCAAGCAAAAGGATTGCAAAATTTTTTTATGGAGCAGCTATTCTCCAAGGAATTCGCCAATACCATCATTATGTTTGACCCGAGCTGGTACATTAATTCAAGTTTCCTCAAGCTCCTTTGTCCGTCTTTGTTAAGCATGATAACGAAAAGTGACACCCAAAGCAACCAGCATTCAACTGAAACTGTACAATTGCCAGCTTCATTAGATAATCCCATCTTCCAGCAATTTTTGCAATGCTGCCACAACCCCATGCTGTCGCCTTCCGACCCAAGTGAAATCAAACCCCTCCTCTACTTGGCTATCATGTTCAAGGTTGACTCATTGTGCTCCCATCTCTACAATTCGATGAAGAACAGAAAAACCATGTGGACACCTGCTACGGCAATTATGGTTCTCCACAACGCTGGAAGAATGAATATGAATGACGTAGTAAATGAATGCGGAGATTTTGTCAAGAGGCACCTGGAGAAATTACAGAAATTAGAGGCTTTCTACACGGTCACTGATATTAAAATCATGCTGATGCTTCTATCGGGGCCCAGGCCACCAATTCAAGAGGAAAAATTAATTTCCAGTGTTTACAAGTAAGGCTGAGGTTGCATTGGATTTACAGATTTACAATTATTTTTACATTTATAATTACAAAAAAATGCAATAATGACGCTGTATTTCAGATGGTGTATTGTGCAGTCCCTAATGAATAGTTCGATGGACTTGGAAACCTTAAAGCTTCAGGTCAAACCACTTCTCAACTTCACTGCCCTTACTCAGGAAGCAAGAATCAAAATGCAGGAGGAAACCAAATTTCTCTCAATTCGTGAATACGATAAGCTTTGTGTCACTCACACAAAATCTTTATTACATAATAATGATTTATAATGGACTAATCTTTTCTATTAAAAATGATTCATAATGTAAAAGTACTAAATAAAATACTAAAATACTAAACACTAAAATTCAAAATGATGTGTACGGTTTTAGTTAAATAAATTTTTGTGGCTTTGTGACATTAACAACAAATAGGATACTTTTTTTCTTTTATAGTTTAATTGCTTAATTGAGTTTTAGACTAACCCCAAATAGAATCCAAATAATACTGATGTTTAATTATAGAGAATGTATTACAATTATGATAATAAATGAAA
>VYYJ01002348.1:0-22260 GCA_021029165.1 Cyphoderus albinus | reverse complement strand
TTGGGGGGCATGGGACGAAGTGGGTACAGCTGCATTTCGGCCCCTCTCGCCCAGAATGGCTCGCCCGAGTAAAAGCTGGGGTCGACGTAGGGGCCATTTTTGTTGCGTGCCAGCCAATTATTTCTAAATAAAAAAAAATAATAATTTTTTACAAAATTTATCCCAAATTTATTTTTAACAATTTTTTGGGTCAATACTTACAAATGAAATTTGCCACAAGTGAGTAAATGCAGTAGGTGATGGGGAAGGTTGTAGACCCAACAGAAGAAAATGGTGAAAGCGCTGGATAACAGGACAAGGCAAATGAATCCCGCGGCCAGCACCAACTTGTAGGTCTCCGAGTAGCAGCAATAGGGATTATCTTCGTAACGGTCATATTTATCGAAACAGCAGTAGTCGGCTACCGTCCACTGGAAATACATGTCGCACTTCATAGTGCGATTCTGACTCATCCGAATCCCGGAGAAAGTTATCGTCAGCTCGTAGTATTTCCTTTTGACACATTCTGTAGCCGAGGTTGGTGAGTGGCTGATACCAACTACGGAGATCAGGAGGATGTAGTAGATGAGGTGGATGCGGATAAAGACAAATGTGGATCGTGAGCAGGATCTTCTCAGTGTAAAAGGAAAATGGAGGTTTTGCAGTGGGGAAAGGCAGTTTAGCGCGGTTTGGATCATTCTGGGATATTTTGTCTTTTCCTAATCTCGCTGTTATAAGACAATCGTTTATTCACGACGAAGCCATCCGAATGACTGGTTAAAAACAGGATGTTTTTTACTTTACCATCTGCGTCCAAAATAAAATTTTCCACGTCGACTAAGTAGAGAAAGTGGAAAAATACTTTTAGTTTATAAGTAATGAAGGCGATATAAAACGTAATAAAAATTTACGGCCCGTTGAAGGTACCATGAAGCGTGTCCAAAAATGAAAAATATTTATCAAACGAAAACGGTGGTGAAAAGTACCTAAAACAATTTTTTAGATTAGTGTGGGCAGAGTTGAGTTAAAGAAGATTGAAAAATAAAGCGAAAGAGCAAGAGAGCGGAAATGAACTAAAAGTTGTTATTGTATGTGTTGCGTTGTGGAATGTTCAGGTTGGAATGGCAGTAAAGTGGCATTTGACCATTTGCTTAGTGAAAAGGAAAGAGTTTAATTTTCGTCGATAAATTGTATCGATTTTTATTCCTCGGCTTTATTATAGCTTTCCATTCGATTTCTTTGCTAAGGTTTGCTAATGTTGGACTGGAATATTATGATGAAAAGGATGAGCATTGCATTGGATTGACATTTGATGGTCTATAAGAGGAAAGCTGGGCTTGGGCTGACATTTTACTTTTTTCAACATTCTGCCTACACATAGCATACCAAGAGCTTTGGAATTGGTAGGAGGAAATTTTAATTTTCATGGACTAGCTCAAACTCAAGAGCTGCAATAAGAGTTTAATCAAGTATTCACGATCAATAAAATAACATTAAAACACAGTTGGCAATATCTAAAAAGATGGCGAAAGCCCGGAGATTTTAAGTGTACGTAGGTTTTAAGTGGACAGCAAAAAACTTAAATGGTTAATAAGAAAAAGAAGGAAAAGCAAGGCTTAGCTTTAGCCTTTAGCTGAACTTTCAAACGGGGGCTTTTTTGGTGTACAAACTACTTAGCGGAGGAGTAAAGAATAAAAAATTGGGTTGGTGAAAGTAAGTTGGAGAAAGTATCTGTTTTATTCATTCAAATTTGTCGTGGTTTAGGAAAGTAGGGTAAAAGCCGTTTTCGGTAAATAGTGGTTTCCTGTCCTTCCAGGATTGATTGGGATGTTTACTAAATGATGCTTCAGGTGGATTACCTAAGTTGATTGAACGGGGTTGGGTGTTTACATTTTTTCTTTTGTGGTCTCCATTTTTATTCTGCCATCAAAATAAAAAAATTAAAATGTTGTTCGCAATAGTTACATACAGTACAATGTTTAGTAAGTAGATAGATATTTATAATACGTAGGTTATTATCGAGTCAACATGTTGGACGGATGTTTTTGTTTTCATTTTTTCCCCTTTATGCTGGATATAATAACTGTGTTCAGTTAATCTTTCCGAAAGAAAAACAACTTTCATGGTAGTTTGTTTGATTGTTGGGTAGGTAGAGTTTTTACGGGTGTGGCACATGTATGGGCGGAAGGTTCGTTGGAGAGAAAATATTAAAATTGTTCTTTATTAATTATAACGATTACAACGATAAGTATGTTCAAAATATACTTATCTTAAGTGGTATCGGGCACTGGGTAAATATTACAGGTAGGTTTGTAACTGAAAAATAGCATTTTGTAAGGAATGGATATTTCTCTCAATTTTTAGCTTCGTTGACAGTATCAATTTTCATGGGTCGTGGAACTTTCTCGAACAAAACGTCTAATAAATACGAAAAACCAAGATAATGTTAGCATTAGGTAAGACCAATTTTGCGGTAAATTAAAAAGTGAAATATTCCAGATCCAACTGGAAAATAGATCGATTTCAAAATCAAATTTTGTACTTTGCAAATTATACAAACCATCCAAAAACCTAAGCGAAAGTTTTGCAGTATTTTTTTTTAAATGTTTGACTTAATCTCGAACTGAATTTCTTCGTGCTTTAACTGGAACATATAAGATTTTTGTACAAAATGACACAGATAATGATTCAAGGTAATGAAAGGGAAAATAACCGCGTTTGTTCAATGTTAGATAACTTTTTCCATTTACTTAGTCAAATGTCAAAGTTATATATTAATAGCCTCCTCTTAACTCAACGAGGTGGAGGTATGTAACTACATATGCTAACACAAATACCTAAATATTAGGTAAAATAAATTTTCGGGAAGTTGTTAAATTTAATAAGAGGCATTTTGCAAAATCACACAATTCATTGCCAGAACCCTCACAGTTTCAAGGAAATTATACAAATAGGGTTATTGAGGAAATTTCCGGTATCATTTAGTACCATCAAATTTTCACCTTGTTAGTGAAATCCAGGTATTTATAGCTAGCACAGAAATTTATGTAAAATCAAATATATACCATTGGAAGCGGTGCATATACATTTCGCAAGGCTTATATGCTCTTAAACAGAAAATGCATTTTCATTTCATCCACGTGTTCAAGATACTTCCTGAGTTGAAGAGGATTATAAATAGAAATCATCGTTTCGCTAAAACTAACAAAATGTAGAAGTAAATTTATTTCCACTATACAAAATGGAACAAAGTGACCAATACCCTGCTCAAACTCTCTTACACAAACATTTAATTTACGGGTGTATGTAGGATGTCTAAATTATATCAAAAATTCATCGCCTTTCAATCCACGTTTTATATTATATACCTACACACCTGCGCCTTAAACCTGAGGGGAACTATGAACTTTTCTAGCTAAATGCAAATACTTTAATAATAGTTATTAATACCCCTTGGGAACATGTTAAATATTCTACATTAGAAAAATTGACACGTGGATTGGCATAAGCTTGAATAATTAAATGCATGACTAAAATTCTTACTGCGTCATAGTAAAAAGCCTACCTTAATTAAGTATGGATGACGCACTTACTTTTTGTATAAGACCACGCCACACTTTTACGTTACAGAGCTAACATAAAATGTAAACGTCATCAGTTCACTCATCATCATCATGACATCATATCATTATGATGTCAAAGTTATTGGCAGTAGGTTTGTACTGGTACTGTGGAAGTTAATTGCGGTAGCTTCAGCGAGGCGGAATAGAATTTTATATTCAAGTAAAGTAAACAAATGCGATGTTAAGACGCAAAATTCCTTTTAGACTACAATGCTATTGCACAACTGAAGTAACGTTCTCATTATCATTGTCTAGTTTTGGGCAGTGACATTTTCATATTTTATTAGAATATGTCAAACCCATAACAAGAAGTCAATTCAGTTCGTTACCTACGACAGGTTAATTACCCGGCCCATTTGATGTAGTATTTTTGTTTACCTTACGTTGTAATGTTAATTTGTTTATATAGAAAACAAAAAAACTCAGCCTCAGCGGCAAACAGCCGTGTGCAGCAGCAAGGCTGAAAATACCAAATTTCCAGCAACAGCAATAGCAGTGGTAGCAGCAACAAAGTCAATCAAGAGACGAAATATTTTTAAACAACTCGTTTATTGTCTACTTGGCAGAAAAAACAAAAAAGTCAAAAAATATGCAAAAAAATGTCAATCTTGCAAAATTATAAAAAATTCATTTTTTATGATTTGGCTAAAAGAAAATGCCCAATTTAACATTATTAAGGATAACAAAAGTTTAGGATCCATGAAAACATTGCATTATTTTAAATGCATTTATATAAAGTATGGTAATTTATCCACAACCATATTTTGAAGGTCAGTGTGAAAATTCCTCATACATTTCTATCCTTACCTAACTCTACCTTAACCTAATTAGATCATTGTTAATTAAACAAAGCAAGTGCAGCATTACATTAGAAAGGCGTGCGTCTAAGTAGATTGAACCTGATTTAATAGTTAATTAAGGAGAAACTGGGCAATATCAAAGAGAATCCATGACCTTTATAAAATGGAAATTATCTAACCTTGACTAAACTTTTGCATAGGTGAACCAGCCTTTTCAACAGTTACGGAGTTTTAGTAAAATGGGCTGATCGTATATGTAAGTTTTCAACTTCAACGCCAATTAAAATTTCAAAAGAATATCTTTAGAGGTTGAGGTCACGCTATCGCTTCAACTACGAGTTATTATATAGTTTTTATTTAATGGCTTAATGGTTATAATTGAGCTTGCCTTACGTGAACTTTTGAAATCAATTAAGATTTAAATATTGATAACTCCTTGGCTCGCTTTTGTCATAGGATCCCTAAAACTTTCTCTCGTTTACAACCAAAATCCTTGAGTTTTATTTATACATATTTAATTAATGTCAATCTCAATTGCGAGGAAAGCTTTAGTGAAAGTTCGGGGTTTATTGATTTTTAGCTTGGCAGCCAAGTCAAGGTTTCCTTATGTATTTTTAAAGTTAAAAGAAAATGGAAAAGCTAGAGAAAGAAACAGTTTAGCATCTAAAATGCAAATTCTTACAATCCCCCAGTCCCAGTAGATGCGTATTTCCACACTTAGCTTTGGTATTAGAACGTGGACCAAGTAAAAATAATGGAAAAGCAGTTTAATGCCACAAGTGATATTATTGAACATTCTAAATTTGACAAGACAAGCCAGACAGGTGCAAATTAATGTTTAAACTGATATTCAATCACAATGGCTTTTACCAGATGGCTCGCGGCTTCGCAAACCCTTTAAGTGAAACCCGTGCAGTTTTTATCATGAAATAGGATCATTTAGTATTATTACATTACCATTACTTTACGCTACCGTCTCGTTCTGTCTGAATCAGATATATATTTTTAGCTCATTTTCATTTCATATGTCGCCAACGTGTCTATGAAAATGTCAAGTACGTTAAGTTACATAAGTTTTAGACATCTGCGACATCATAAAGACTATATCAATGCAAAGGGACGTGTCTTCTATATTTTTCGAAAGTATTAGTATGAAATGGAATGGACTAATATAATTTCTTGGAGCCTTTGATTTCTAGCAATAGCAATATGAAATGAAATGACGAAAATGCGAAATTGAAACAAAGCAAAAATCCAGTATGTTTTATGTATCACCTTAGATCAGCGAGTTGCTCATGCTGCCCCTGAATGTGGTGCCAAGCAAAGTGCTCAAATTCTCACAGGAAAAGTTTATTTTTACAATAAAAGAGTAAAGAAATGAAAGTGTAAAAGAGAACTGAAATTTTGTAGTTTACTAATCGTTATATACATTTTTTAATCATTACTTTATACTCAGTAGTTAAAATTTAAGTTTAATCTGCAAAAGATGTTAATTCAAAGTGTTTATCAGTGCTTTATTTGCTCAGCAGAGATTAAATGGAATTCCGATTATTCGGAAGATTTTAATTCTTCCAGTTCCAGTAGTAATAGTAATAATCAAATTAATCTCAAAAGAAAGCGCGATGCTTGTCATCGGTTTTGTGTGACATTATCTCGATATTTGAGTCTAAACAGGGCAAAATTAATTGAAGTAATGAATCGATCGCCCATAAACTCTTCCAACAAATCTTATCATCATCGTCATGCAGATGCCCAAGAAGTGGAAAGCTTTCGAAATATTTTAATGGAGCAATATACAAATAATTTTGAGTTAGTTAGAGGATACGTATTTCAATTAAAACTTAATTTTCACTTTAACCAGTTAAAATAATTTTCAATCCTATTGAGTTATGCTAATTTGTGATTTTGTTTTTAAGTTTCAGCTAAAGACAACTCATCGGATTATCCGCATTTGAATTTTCAGAGGCTAGACCCCGATGAAATAACGAATTGTGAAAAATCACAACTTTTAAATCATGACGATGATGTTGCAGAAAAGACTGAAGAATTAATAAAAGTTGAAGAAATGATGAAGCGAAGACATTCTTGGGTGGACACGGTCACAGTTGAAGTTGGAGGGCAGTAAGGCCACTTCTTTTGGCTTCCAAATTAACAAAATTCCAAAATCAGCCCCAGAAACACTAAAAAGCATTAATGAAATGAAATTGAAAGTAGCCGATTAAAAGGCGTGCTGCCAAATTATGGAATTTCGCCACCAGCGTTTAAAAGTGGACCAGATTTGGAATATTTGAACGATAACGATAGTGGTACATATTAATAAAAATATGACTCAATTTAGTCGTTTCAATTGTTGGTTAAAATGATAAATTATTACGGTTTAGTTGTATGAAAAATTGCTAAATTTTTTTGCAGTGTCTGCAGACAACTGGAACTGGAAAATGCTGAAGACTTACATTCTGACAACGACGATGACGCAGTGTCCAGAGGTTCCTCTGACCTCAACGTCAGAGGCAACCTCTGGCCGTTCCTGAAGTAACAGTGTCGCCAGAGGTCATTGAGGTAATGGAAACTCCTTGGTACTGTGATATGTGAAAAGTCTTTCCGAGTGTTGAGCTGCCTCTTAATATATCAAATCAGAATTCATTCTTGTTCTACAAAAATACGCAAAACATAAATTGCGGAAACAAAAACATTGTTCATCAAATGTTCATGTTAGATTCCAATTTTCAAATTGTTTTTTAACCTGAATGAATGTGTTGAAATTTTTTTCTTAATTAGCAATACAATAATAACGTAACGTATTATTTTCGGAAAGAATCTATTTTTTTTTTCTTTTTATATTTATAGCTTCCTTTTTCATCTAATGGGTTTCCTTATGAAGTCATGAACAATTTAAATTTACTATATATAGATAATCTATTTATATACAATGAGCCAGATATGATATAGAAATAACCAAATGACCCCAATATGAAAGTAGGTATTTAAACGGGTCAGATCTTTGATGAACAGAAAAGCCTTTTTTCTTTGAGGGTTCTTGCTTTCAGTTTATTTTCTGTCTTAAGGTAGAAAGGTTGTTCTTGGATAGCATTTTCCGCTTTACAACTGCAGTGTTAAATTGATACAAAACAAATAATTTTTACCTAAAATTCAGTGAAAAAGTGATTCCAATAATTTTTAACTGTCACAATGAATCTTTTGAATCCACTAGTTCTACTAATTGGCAATATTTTACTAGACACCATACTCGCAGTCGCAGCAGAGTCTGACGTAAAACAAAAAATATAAGTTTAGATAGTGTTTGAATAACTGTCAAATACTAACTGTAAAACTTTGAATGACAAATATGTTTTCTACTTAAAGGAACATAATATAACGGAGGGATACTCCGGATTGTTTCCGGGATGCCGTTGTCTAAGGCCAGATGAAATTCCAATGTACACCTTACCAGAGGAGGTGATGAAGAAAATCTTGCAGCATATCAAATTCTCTAAGGACGATTCTCCTCATACCATCTTCAACAATTTGGAAAAACTTTTAAATGACACGAGTGTGGAAGAAATTGTGAAAAATCATTTGAACAATTCAACTTGGACACGTGGACTAACAAGAGAATCCACGTTTAATGAGAATAATATGTTTGTATTTGCTATGTTCTATAGCCTCTTAGTCGTTATGTTGGAAAATACATGGAAAAATATAACAACAACAACATTCAACAAAGATGAGGTGTTGGCAAGTAAAGTCACTATTGTTCCAAGAAACAAAATTTGAAGTGCGCACTTATTTAAAGAGTAGCTGAAAATATAAATATGAAAAATTTGGTTTGCTCATTTGTATATCTATTTATAAACAGCGACCCATTTTGTCTTAAAACGGGCTAACAGGTGAACGGGTAATAATAAAGTAAAGTGAAAACAAAATAACAAAATTTGTAAGATAATCAACAGATTATTAATTTCAGATTTAAAAGCAAATTCAGAATCATTATTGCTACGCTACATAAATTGCGAAAAAGAAAACATTTGCAAAACATCCTCCTTAAATGTTCATCTTAGAAAATTTTAAATTTAAAGTCATTTTTCAAAAGTCAATTTGTATCCATGAATGTGTTCAATTATTTATTATTTTTTTACTTACAATTAGAAGTAAAATAAAATCACGTGTATTCCTACGATTAACCACGTCATGCAGATTTGCTATGTTTAATTACTGACACTAACATAATTTTGTATTTCTCATTCGCACTGGTTATTAACAACAATTATGGTTTAGTAGAGTGATATTTTTGTAGGCGTAACGTATATGTTAATTACGTTGCTTGTCTAATATTTGTTTTGTATTTTGTACATAAAGAATCATGCTCATGCTACATAATATTTTATGAATGAAACATTAATTATCTCTGATACACAAATAGTCTTTAATTATTCGTGTGAATTCAGGTGATAAAAATTCATTGACGTGATTGTTGTATATAGGAAAATAAAAAATTCATTGATTCAGAGAATAAGCATGAGCATTAATTGGATTAATTTTCGGAATGAAAATCAGGACGTGCGTATGTAGATGTAACATATTTATCATTCATTCGTTTCATTATGGCATCAGATTAGAATTTGTCAATTCACACAAGAGAAGAAAATAGAAAAACAAGTTAAAATTTAGAGAAATTTAAAATGGCATTCAAGAAATTATCAACCCTCTCGACCATTGCAAAGTTATTATATATTGTTATGCTGCTTGCAACAGTCGATGGAATACCAGCTCAAAGCAGACTGAATGAGGTTTGTATTTAAGGTTTATAAAACAATTTTTCAAATATAATTAAAACATAAATTTACACACATAGTACATTTGATTTTTTTTTGCAATTGTAATAATCCAGACATTCACCTCCGCCAAATCATGTCCTAATTCGTGCACCGATAAACTGCCAACCGCTTGCTGCCTTCCAGCGAGTCTCGCGCAATTTGGTACAGGCTCACTTTTCTGTGGATGCTGCGAGGCCGGCGTTGTTTGCAATGTGGACGCAAATTCCGTACCTTCCATTGTCAACCGCTGCCAGGTACAATGTGAAGCAGAGGACGGTAAAAATCTGTGCCCTCTGCTGTTGTAACAACATGTTACTGACTTGTACAGTTATTTAATAAAATTTACATAATTATGCAAAGTTCACATTACAACCCGTCAAGCAAAAGAAACAACAAAACAATATTCCAACTTTCACTTAACTTTCACCCAACTTCATTATTATGGTGGTCACGTCACGACTCACGACAGTGCTAGAGAAGAATTTATGTAAAGTAGTTTTTGGAATGTAATAAAACCTGTAATAAAAAGTCTCTTTTCACAACATGGCAAATGTCGTCCAAAGCAAAGTAAAACAATTTGCTCGTTTATTAAGCACATAATATTATTTGCTTTGCATAATCCAATTTGTAACAGCTACAATGCAAGGCAATAAGAGAATTATGGTGTCTTTAAATCATGTTTATAAGTTTATATTGCAACAACGTGAGCCCAAATTCTGAAAACCGTGAAGCAAACATCTGTGATCTGCTCACACTTTTTATTGCTAAATAAAGCTAATTAATGAAAATTAATATTCACTACACACTCGAGAATGTCAACCTCCCCCAAAAAATATTAAATTCCGTCACATGTATTATTTATCCAAGAATTCAAACAAACCTTCATCTACCAAAGTACATTTAGGCAAGCTTTCACCAACTTTGTTATCGTGATTGTTTTCCTACACAAAAAGTGAATTCTTTTCCATATAGTAAGTGTATAAAAAGTCATTATGATTAGATTATGATGCGGAAACAAGCAAAGAGTAAATTCTCCAACAAAACACTTTTTCCGTAAAGTCACATTTTTATTTCTCTCTGACTTGAGAAAGGTGTTACCTCTTAGTACAAAATAATAGCAATAAAAATGTGGTGATAATGAGCCTACTATGAAGTAGCTATGCTTGTAGCCAACAGCTTTGCTTTTTGTTTCAAGTATCATACATGGAAAAACGTTGCTAAGCTGGGAAAAGTGGAAGGAAAACAAAAAATGCTTTTAACGTGCCTTTGTTATCGCATAAGTCTTAAATTTTCCACCTCTTTGAATTGAATTCCATGTTTTTCTCTACACCGAATATTTGCTACATTTCAAGAGACACAGAAAGAAAGTTGGAAATCATTTTCCTGGAATGGAATTTAGACTGTTACATAAATATGTATTGAGAAGAAAGTGGCTCATTCCAGTTTTGTCGCAGCAACGATTCAGATCAAGTTCAAGAGAAAAATTCTGTGTAGAGAATTTTTGCCATTTTTTATTTATCTGCTACAAAGAAAGTGAAAGTTATTTTTCAAAGAGTTTATTTATTTTAACTGCAAGGTCACTAATTCCAGTTTGCATAAGGTCATCGAAAATGTCGTTCACATCAAGAAATCAGCCAAAGTTCACGCACAATTTCTCCGACTTCGACATTCACGAGTTTAAACTGGCATTTTCCACGTTGGACCCAAACAGAAGCGGTTGGATACCAACAAAGAAAATTGGCACGATCCTCCGCAAGCTGGGACAGAATCCCGCAGAGGATGTGACTGCAAATCTCCAGAATGAGGTGGATCCCGATGGAGAGGGGGAAATCAATTTTGAAATGTTTCTGAGGATCATGAAGATACTAACTCGGAGGGATGCAGAAATGGAGGAACAGGAATTGAAGGCATAGATTTCATAACTACATTATGATTTTCATAAGTAACTTAAGATTTTCATAAACCACATATGAATTTCATTATAATATTATGATTTTCGTAAGCATCTTATAAATTAACTCAAGGGGGTCACACTCCCTAACCCAACCAATTAAATTATTATAAATTCATTATAAAATTATGCATTTCATATCTTTGTTTTTGGGTGGCATTTGTCCTGATACTCGATTTTTTGCAGTGTGCTTTTCGTGCGTTTGATAAAACCCCGGATGGCTGCATTGATGCAGAGGAGTTTCGTTACGTGATGACTCACCTGGGAGAGAAAGTGACGGATGAAGATCTGGACGAGATGTTGGCGTCTATCGATGAAGGTAACCTCTCGTATTTCATCTTGACCAAACTCATGTAATCTATATGTATTTCGTCGTGTCGAATACATCGTGTCCTTTTTTCGTCGTCCGTAAATTTCAACGTGGCTTAAATTTATTTTCAAGACGGTGACGGAAAAATTACGTTTGAGGAGTTCAAGGACAAAATGATGGGATACAAGAAGCCATTGGATTTCGAAACTTCGTCTAGTTACTATAATCAATAAAAATTGTTTTCTTGAAATGAAATTTTCTTTTTATTGAACCAATTTTGTAAAATATTCGTTTAATGGTAATGTAAAATTTGACTCTTTGTACCTCTTTTAGTTTTCTTATGATTCTAAAAACATTAATAGATTTTATGTATTTACCATAGTTTCTTAGAAGTTTGATTAAAATTGAACAATACAATCTCCAGAATAAACAATTTTCCAAATTAATAAAACTTTGAAAGAGTTCACAACGTTTATTTATAATGTAATCATAACTTGAATTATAAAATCATTAAATAATGGCCACGCTAACGAGCAATGATAAAAAATATTTTTTCCATACCAAACATTATTGATCAATAAATTTCTCCTTTTCTACGTTGGAGGCGTCCGTCCGATGCACAATATGAACAACAATATAATAGTTCAACCAAACTGCGCTTCCCATAATAAAACATTTTGTCACTGTAGTCGCTGATTAAATAATAAATTGGGCGAGAATTAGGTAAGGGGGATTGGAAAAACTGTGCACACATACACATTTGTACATAACCATTTTAATGTTTTGGTTCTGATTATGGAAATCCAAGTTAAGTTAAAGGTAAATAATTTGTTTAAATAAACTTTAACGATGGTTATTAAAAATTTATAACTTAATAATTTAAGCTTTATTATTTATAAAAATTGTCCAAATAAATAAAATGAGGTATTCTTTACCAATACATAGCAATTTTATAGATAAATGTAAAAAAGGTCATGTCCGTTTTCTTAACAAGCGTCAACTGTACCCTCAACGCTTACACTACCAGCGACGGCAGGCTGGCACGCCAAACTGCATTCTGTCTGCACTGAGACCCCACCCACTGCCACCGCGTTGGGATCTTTACAAGGCTTGTCGCAGCATCCGCAGAAGGTACCCACTATATTAAGCAGTTTGTAACAGCACCCGGTTTTACCAGGGCAAGCGTTTTGACATTGCCCATGAGTATGACATGGTATCTAAAAACCAAAAACAAAGATATCATTAGCAACAATAAAAACTTTAAAAAATATAACAAGAACATAAAATAACTTTTAAACAAACCGGAACTAAATTCTTGCCAGCAGACACCTGGGGTAAATTAATATTTGTCAAAGTGGAGAGCAGTAGCACCAGCAATAAATAGACTAAAGAAAATCGCGTCAACACAGATTGTCTCATGTTTGCAATTTTAAATACTCTCACTGACTAAGTTACTTCCAGAGAAAAAAAATGTTTCGCTTCTGTACTGTTAATTAACAGTAAATCATGAAAGGTAAATAATGAATATTTTTCAGCTTTCTATGAATGTTCTCATCCGAATGATACTGAAGAGAGAAGAATGTTTCATTTATATACATACGACATTTGGCTGAAGATTCTACTCATGTGAATACATTAATATGTAATATTTTAGCCATGCGATGCAAGTCAAAGTGGAAGCTGAAGCAGGGGTTCAACGATAGTAGTAAAGTAAGTTACTACTATTAACTAGTAAAGGTATCATAATCCTAGTTCAAACTTATCCGAGAGTTGATTTTAAAATTAGACGTAAAATGGTATTTTTTACGTTCAACGTGGACTTTATTGGTTATTCTGGCGGTACAACCAACTTGAGTAAAACTTCAATCCATCATATTACATTTCTCATCCGTTAGCCACTTTTAAGAATCTCCGTATTATTACACAAATACTCCTATTTACTTTTCGCTGGATCATACCATCCCAAATGTATGCTACATAAGCTGCTTTTACCTTTCTTTACACTTCCCGGCTATTTTTGTTTGCTGAGGTAGAGCTAGCTCTCCTGGTCATGATCATGGTGAGAATATTTAGTACCACAATACTCTTTAATAATCCCGGAAAAATACAAAAACTCCAAAATATTCTTGTTTCGTCGATCACGGAAATTTTTTCTAATGCAATAAACTCTGCGATTCGTCTTCTTAGGACGAATTGCACTGAACACTAAGAAAATGAAATCTTAGCTAAATATTGATAGGTACTTGTTTTCTACTAAATCCATGATTGATGATTATGTTTTAATTACTAACAACTAAAAAATTACCAACAAATTAAAAATATATAGTAAAACCTGAATGTCATTTTATTACTTTACTATGAAGCTAATATTTATGGTTCAGTCCGTTCACCGTTTGCTTCCTTATATGAATTTATCCGCTGTAGGGCTACATCAGTAGCGAAAACAGGCTTTTATGAGTGTCGTTAAAATGAAGTCAGCGATACACAGCGATATCACTGAACTCAGTTTTTGAGGTCCAATTTACATAATTAATACGTATGTATTTCCTTTTTCCTTAAAGGTTTAGTAATATAATTGAACAATTACAGTCACCAAACTAAAGTTCTCCGATTTTAATCTAGGAGAAACTTTACATCATATATGTATTTATTATATCATAAAATTATAAATTATTTTATTCAACACGCAAACAACCACTAATCATAAATATCAATTTTACAATTTCCATAAAATATTGATAACTAAAAATTTCTGTTTTGTACATTGGAGGCGCCAGTTTGATGCACAAACAACAATAACAATAACAATATAAAAGCATACTAAAAATTTCCCTCCTATTTATAAAACTTTTGATTTGATTTGATTTGATTTGATTTATTCAGTATTTTGAGTGCTACATGTAATATCAGTTGAGTACAAAAAAGTATCATCTGCTTTTCAAAAATCACTTTTCGTCGTTGCTAATCGCTGATTAATTAATAAATTTGGCCAGACATTGTTAACCCCAATATATTTGTACATATTCAGATGCCTTAGTTTTGATTATGAAAATTCCATCTGAAGCTCCCTAATTTTAATAATTTGATGGTGCACCGTGATGGAGACCCACATTGATCACTACATTGAAATACATTTTACGGTAATTTGTAATTTGGAAGACTTCGCGATACGAAACGTGTAACTGCTAATTTTAGAGTCATAACCGTGTTACATTATAGCTACTGGAGTATTTAGGTATTAATATGCTTTTTATGATAAAATTATAAACATATGCAATAATTAATTGGAATTTTCCTGTTATATGTGGCAAAATGTATTGTCGAAAATATTTTGAATGAAAATATGATCGAATACATATGCGAGCAAAGATATTACACAAAATTTAAATTTTTACTCTAACGTTCTAATGTAGTTTGTATTATAAAGGTATTTTAGTTGAAGATCAAAGTAAAAAAATACAAATAATTCTAACTGTAAGAATGGATTCCCAACTATTTTGTTTTAATAGAATGGTGCATATCTACAAATAAAAAACGAAAATAATAATATACTAAGCATAAATAATTATTCTACTGCAACTTATATTTTAATTTCAACATCTGGAAAATTCAAAAAACGACCATGTCTGTTTCCTTAAGAAGCGTCTCCATGCACAATGTTACGGAAGATGTCCTTTCCCACTATTTGGCACTGTGACGACAATACATCCTGTGGAATTGGAATACCAGACCACCCGTCGTAATATTTACAAGACTCGGGGCAGCAGCAGAGGAGAGTAACATCCAAAACGTCAAACAGCACCCATTTTCACCACTACTCGCTCGCGCAAACCTTTCGACAATCGGACACCTCGGGTAAATTAACATTCGTCAAAGCGGAGAGAAGTAGCAACAGTAATAAATGAGCCAAAGAAAATCGCGTCAACACATAAACCCCATGTTTGAAATGTTGTGTAACTATCAGACAAAGGAATATGTTGCTTCTGTAATGTTAACTATAGGTAAATGATGAAAGGTAAGTCATAAATATTTTTTCTGCTTGCTACAAATGTTCTGAACCGAGAAAAATGCTTCATTTATGTATGTATATACGATATTTGGTTGAATATTCTACTCATGTGGATACACTGCATTGGAATTTTTTGGTTTCTTGTTGCAAACTTTATTTCCGTTAGCATTTTTAATGATGATACCTAACAAAACCCTTACAGGTTAGGAAAATTTTATATTATTATTCTAACGTTTTAATGCACTTTATTCTAAGAAGCTATTTCCAATTACTTTGTTTCAATAAATATAATGGTTCAAAATTTCAAATAAAACACCAAAATAATTATGTAGTAACTTACTAAGAATTAACAATTTTGCTGTAGTATAATCGTATTATTTCAACATGAACATCTGGAAAAAAACGAAAATGTCTGTTTTTTAACAATCGTCCTCCACGCACAAGTCGTAGGATATTGTCGACGGGATCCTGGCACACTAAACTAACCTGCATAGTGCTGACAATGACGTTACCTGAACCAGCGGTACCGCGTTGGTAATTTCACAAGAGTAGCTGCAGCATGCGCAGACGAGACCTACCTAATCCAATGATATTAGAACAGCACCCGGTTTCACCACTCTCGCAGTCGCCTTCACAGTCGAAACTTGTTTGGCATATTTTCTATATTGAAAAATCCGAACAGAAACATTTTATTAGAAAACAAAATCAAAAACAATTTAAAAAAATAAACACAAATATATGATAATGTTTAAACAAACCGGAACTAAGTCGCCAGCAAACACCTGGGGTAAATTAACATCCGTCAAAGTGAATAGAAGTAGCACCAATAATAAATAGACTAAATAAAATCGCGTCAACACATATTGCCCCATGTTTGAAATTTCAGTTATTATCAGATAATGGAATGTTTTGCTACTGTAATGTTAATGTTAATTATCAGTAAATCATGAAAGGTTAATTGTGAATTATTTTTCTGCTTGCTACAAAGGTTCTCAACCGAATAACCCTGAGGAGAGAAAATGCTTCATTTATATACGGGATACTTATGTGGATGGATACATTAAGTAATATGTAATATTAGCCATACAGTGCAAGTCAAAGTTGAAGCTAAAACAGGGGTTGAACGATAGTAAGTTATCATAATCCCAGTGCAGATTTATTTGAGAATCGATGTTATATTTAGATATAAGATGTTGTATTTTTTACGATGAACTTAGATTTATCCGTAAGCCACATTTCAGAGGCTCCTTCCTTACCACTCTTCTACTTTTGGTTGGACCATACCAAAGTTATGCTAAGGTACACACGCTGCTTCTTCCATTCTTCAAATTTTTCTGCCGATGTAGATTTAACCCTGGTCATGATCATGAACATAACCTGTGTATGATACCACAATACTCTTTAAAGTAATAATCCTAGAAAAATACAGAAACTTCAAAATATTCCTGTCTCGCTCAATAACCAACAAAATATACAATAAAAACCTGAATGTCATTGTGATTTTATTACTTCAATACGAAACCATTATGCTGCAGTCCGTACACCGTTTGCTTCCTAATGAATTTATCCCTTTATCCCCTTCTAGAGCTACAGTCAATAGTGAAAGCATGATTTTATGAAATCGCTTTCTCCATCTGGTAAATTTCATTAAAACTCTGGTATTAAAAACTCAATTATTTATCACCCGCCTCATATTTATCTCCCAGACAGCAAACTTTCAAGAGACTTAATTTGTGTTAGAAATCTCTGTACTATATATAAACTTTGCTCTTAATTTACATGTGACGCCGCAGTTACCTTATGGTTTGTGTCAACGTTACCTTTGGTGAATGTGGCAGTTGTCCTGATTCATGATGTTGTAAAGTGTTTTTTACAGCTTTTCAGAAAACAAACAAACACAAAACATACAAAAATTCTCAACTGAAAATGAAAAAAACAAAATACAAACAAAAAGTTGTGTCTCCCTATTTATCATGCAGACTCTCAACGCCGACGGTAATGTTATAGCACAAAAATGTGAACCTGTGCTTGCCATGGCCATGTGATTGAAACGCATTAGATATTCCAAAATGGAAATATTATTTACATTTTCATTGAAGAGTATCATGTGAGAATGAGAACAAAATGGGCTGAGGGCAACATCTTTAAATCCATAAATACAATTGCTTCCTTTCCTACGTACACTGTACACCTTATAAACTTAATTTGGTTTTGGAATCAAAGTTTGATTTCCACTTCCTCCGTATGATACGGCAGGCATTAAAATTAAGAATGAAAGATTAAGTGGATTTTTTTTATAATTGACTTTTGACAACATTACGTTACAATTACCATGGGAGCCTCCCAATAGTAGCAGCTCTCTATATTTATCACATTAAAATTCACGCTGCGGTATATGTAAAGGCTCGTATCGTCCACTGTATAATATTTAATTTGGTACGTATGCATTTAAATAGTCTTTCAATATGAAAATAATGTACAAAATATTTACTAAATATACAAAAAGTGAGTGATGCTTTTTATTGCAGTATGCAATGGCTTGCGGCGATGGCCCAACCCATTTCACTAATTGTAGATGGTGTAATTTATTTTTTTGAGGTAAATGCGCATCGAGCCTATTTTTTTATTTTAGTTTTATTCTATAAATAATGGAGTAATTATCAATATGCCTTGTAATGATAAAATTGTAAATAAAATAATTCATTAAAATTTTCTGGGTGTGTTGCAATTGCAAACTTTATTTCGAATAATATTATTAGTGATGAACTGAACGAAAACCCTTGCGATCAAAGAAATTACAAAGTTTAAATGTACCTTATATTCTAAATGTATTATCGTTAAAAAAACTTCAACAATACAAGTAGTTCTAATAAACAATTCAATAACTTTTGTTCTCATATAATGGCTGAAACTAAAAGTAGAACAAAAAAATATATTAAACACTAATGATTTTGTGGTCGCAAGTCGCATTATTTAAATTTTAACATGTAAAAAATTGAAACAAAAGCGACCATCTCTGTTTCTTAACAACCGTCATTTCCACTCACAATGCGTTGGTTTTGTCTGGTGACGGAATCCAGTCACTGTTGAACACAATTTGTTAGCTGAGTTAAAACTTGCAGTGTGTTAATGTTGGCATTTCCACAACCGTTCCTGCAGCATAGGCAGATGAGACCTATGTTAGCGATTTTAGCACAGCACCCAGTATAGAGAGTATTACAGTTCCCACGACACTTGTCATCCCCTTGGCATCGTACCTATATTTAAAAAACAAGAGAATAAAATTATTAGCCAAAATAAAAACACAATAAAATAATACAAACCCACGGACCGTCGATATCGTCGTCATCGTCGTTATCGTCTTGGGCTAAATTAACATTTATGTAAGTGCAGATCAGTAGCACCAGCAATAAACTTGCTAAAGAAAATCTCGTCAACACAAATTGCCTCATGTTTCAAATTTGGCGCAACGGACAATTACTAAGTTACTATCAGAGAAAGTAATGCTTTGCTTTTGTAATTAATTAATTATTTATATTTATTTAATTAATTATTTATATTTATTAATTAATTATAATTTTGTAAATTAATTCAGTAAATCATGAAAGGTGGTAAATTAAGAATATATTCACTGCTTGCTACGAATCTTCTCAACCAAATAATACTGACGAGAGAAAATGCTTCCTTTATATACGAAATTTGGTTGAAGATATCACTTATAATGTGGATACATTAACGAATGACAGGTAATATCTTAACTATACAATGCAAGTCAAAGTGTAAGCTAAAGCAGGGCTTCAATGATAATAGTAAGCTACAATAATCCCAGTTCAAACTTATATGAGAATTGATTTTAAAATGATACGTAAAATGGCAATTTTTGCAATGGACTTGAACTTGTAGATACATTAAGGAATAGCATGTAATATGTTAGCCATACAATGCAAGTCAAAGTTGTACCTAAAGCAGGGGTTGTAAATAGTATCTACTAGTAACTAACCAATAAGGTATCAAGAAACTAGATCAGACTTTTCTGAGAATCAATTTTAAAATTAGACGTTAAATGGCATTCTTTTACGATGAACGTGGATTTGGTGCTACAACTAACTGGAATAATTCGGTTTAAGTAAACCTTTAATCCATCATATTGCATTGTTTATATCCGTAAGCAGCTTTTCAGAAGCAGCTTATTACTAAAAACTCCTCTTCTACCCTTTTGTTGGACCATACCTTATGGTCCGTACCATACCAATGTTATGCTACACAGGCTGCTTCTACCTTTCTTCACACTTCTCCGTTTTTATTCTTAGTTCAGATTTAGCTGAGAATTGATTTTAAAATTAGACTTAAAATGGCATTCTTTTTACGATGAACTTGAACTTGTCCGTAAGCCACTTTGTAGAGGCTCCTTTCTTATCCCTCTTATACTTTTGGTTGAACTATAGCATACAACCATACCAAAGTTATGATAGGTACTTAGGTTGCTTCTTCCATTCACATTTTCCTACGATTTCAGAGTGATATTTTTTACTTTTAGGGATATTGGTGGCACAACCAAATTGGAATGCTCCGGTTCAAGTAAACCTTTAATTCATCATATTCCATTGTTTATCCTTAAGCCTCTTTTCTGAAGCTCCTTATTATTAAATACTCCTCTTCTATTTTTTGCTGGGCCATACCATACTAACTAGATATATGTTACACAGGCTTTTTTACATTTTCTCACACTTCCCTGCTACTTTTATTTGCTGAGGTAGATCTAGTCCTGTTCATGTTAAGTATTATAATGCTCCTTAAAGTAACAAGCCTGGAAAGCCCAAAAGCATTAAGAAATAAAAATAAATAAAAAGAGACTAAAATATTGCTGGCTCCGATTTTTTTAAAACTAGACTAGACTCGCCATTTGTCTTCTAAGGCGGAGTGGAACTGAATACTAAGAAAATTAAGTCGTAATAAAATATAGTTATGCACTTTCTTTTATACTAAAGCAATTAGTTGAATGATTATGTTTTATGTTATAAGAAACTAAATAATAACCAGCAAACAAAAAATATACTTTAAACTTGAATGCCATTTTATGGAGTAATTATAATTGCAGAGAGGTGCAATTATTTGGAGGTTCTCGTCATCATTTAAAATACATTGGTTTCAAAATTGAGTGGCGGAAAACCCTATTTTTTATCGCCACATGAAATTGTTTGGAGGTGCAATGATCAGGGGCTCCTCTGTAGTTCATAACGAAGGTACTATCCGTTCACCGTTTGCTTTATCATGAATTTATTGCTTTATCCCGCTGTAGAGCTACATTAGTAGCGAAAGCATGATTTTATAACGATGGATTTGCAGCATGATTTTCATGAAGCATGATTTGCTTTATATTGGCAATGGTAATGAAAATTTTGAGTGCTTGAATTTCTTTTATGATTCTATAAACATATTTGATGCATATGCATATACCATTTTTTAAAAGGTGTAGTTAACTGAATAAGTAGAGTCACCTATGTAAACATTATATTTAGGACATTGAATTCACTTCCTTGAAAATCTTGAGGCGTTGCTGCGTTGACATTTTGTAGAAAAATAAAAAATTGGGTTGCCTGGCTCCAAAAATATTTACTACAAAAATAACGTCCAATTACTACGGTGCATCTTTAAATGCCGAACACTAAGTAAGTAAGTAATTTATTTATCATTGACCATTTTGCCACAATGCACAGTCATTCAAAATTTACAGAACCATATTATTATTATAAAGGCTGTTACAATGTTTTATAATTATTATTTTTACAAGCATGTAGAATTTATAGAATAAATTTAATCAGTATATTAGATATGTTTTGTACATTAAAATTTAATTTCCGAATCTCTTTCCATAATATAAAATACTAATACCTAAAATGCCGAACACTAAACTTTTGTTCGTCTTAATTAATTAATTTGATTAAGCCAATTGATAATAAGTGTTAATTAGTGTGTCCCATGTATAATATATGTACCCATACATATATTAGTTACAAATGTAAGCAAGTGCTTCCTCTTTGTAACAACAAATATATTTTGAAGTTTCAATTTGTTCTAGCTTAAATATTTTAAATGATAGTGAGATCTGTGTTATTTTTTGGATAATATTCACTATGCACATGTTGGGTGTGTAGTCTGGTTTCTTCCACAAATATGACAGTGTACGTTTTTGCACTCGCACATCATCATCATCAATACGGCCTATTCCGGCATGGCATAATGCACATGCTAAACAACAACAGTTCCGTTGTTTGAGTTTATGCATTTTAAGGATATCCTATGTGGCCGTTTTGATGGAAAAAGATTAGGCTTCCTCACCTTCACCAATCAACCCCACAACTATGATACAATGCCGTTACAACCATTTTTAAACAGAAATGTGTATGTTTTCGAACATTCTATTTTTTATTGAAATGGGCATGGAATCGTAGTCGTGGGGATGGATTGGGATTTGGGGGGTTGAGGAAGGGAAGGGAGCCTAATTTTGTTTGCATCAAAACGGCTGCATAGGACATCCTTAAAATGCATAAACTCAAACAACGAAACTCTTGTTGTTTAGTATGTGCATTATACCAGCATAGGCCGTATTGATCATGATGATGATGTCAATGATGTGCGAGCGCTAAAAGGCTTCACCGATGAGAAAAGCTGTTAGTAGGGTTACCGCGGTTCATTGAACCGAAAACCGAACCGAACCGAACCGGAAATATTCCGGTTTGGCTGAACCGAACCGAACCGAACCGAAACCGAACC
>VYYJ01002347.1:0-22263 GCA_021029165.1 Cyphoderus albinus | reverse complement strand
CGCCGCCAAAATAATCAAAATCAGCAAATGTGTGACCAGTGATCTTAAAGAGCAGAAGCTGGAGATCACATCCATAATCAAGACGAAGGCTCCAAAGTACATGGGCGCATAGAAGAGACGAGTTTAGGCAGCTAGTAAAAAATTTTGTCAAAAATGGAGCGAAAAATCATCGTGATGGAGGACGAAATTTTTTTTACTTCTGACCCGAAGGAAAGTTCTTCTCCCTCCAAGTTCCACGTAACAAGGAGTGGCGAAACAGATAATGAAAATCGATTTAAGCCAAAATCAAAGTTTACTTAAAAATGGCTAGTTTGGTAGGCGATTGACTCCTGGGGCAATTTGAGTTATCCCTTCATTTCCACAGGCACCACCACATGATACGTTGACTTAGAAAATTGCGTCAAGTGTTAATTAATACACTGGATAATGGAGAATCTGAATTCTGATCACATTTTGTTCTGGCGTGACTTTGCGACTGCACAATACGCAAATTATGTACAGTCACATCTCACCAGCCAAAACACTATATTTGTTACAAAAATGAGAATCCTCCTAATTTCCCGCAAGATTGCCCGATCGAACAGTTTTGGGTTATTTGTAAAAGGAGGTACTCTAACGAAATGGAAAAGCGCAAAAACCTGACTGGATTCATGCGAGCATGAAAAAAAATCAGCCTCGAAGTTCCTGAAAAGTCCGGCAAGACCCAAATTGGGTCGTTGAATTCAAAGGTCCGCCATGTTGGCCATAAAGGGGTTAGGAAGGTCATGGCGGTCACTAATTTGTAGCTCAGACTCTGCTCTTTCTTATAGGAAAAAATTGTCTATAAAATTGTCTAGGAACATTTCGCAATAAACGCGTCTTTCCGGTCCAAGTATATACCGGATCCTCTCTATATCCTATGACAGTGGGATGTGTGTCGCAGAATTTTAAGCATTGCGACATTTCAATTTTTTTGTTTTATCTGTTAGAAATTGCGTCTCACCTACGCAATTTCAACACGAACACTTTCGCTTCTGATTTCAGTTATACATAAATCATCTGCGTTATACGCTCTGATCTGGTCTGCGTAATCTTTTCGTTGGATGTGCACTCTCAATAATTCAACCCTACTCTTCATATCTCTATCATATCAACATTACTCTACAGTCCGCATTCTTTTTCAAAAGCCTTTGTTTCTTCCTTGCAGCCATATACAAACTATTCTAGCTGCTTCTTCGACCAACCTGTCATCCTGCTGCTGTTCGCACATCGACTAAACTCCTATGAAAAGACTTTTGACGACATCAAGCTTAATATCCTTCCACACTCTCTCGATGCTCCAGGCCATGTCACGAGAAGGAGCTGTGCAGGAAATTCAGTGGAAAAGGAAGTACTCACAGTCAGTGAGTGTCAACATCGCATGACATAACAACGTAGCCAGCCACCAACTTCTGCCTCCCACCATCATGGAAGAGACAATGAAATTGTCATTCATAATAAAGAGAACCTTTATTGGTGGTGCAGTGGTGGTAATGAAGCATATCGAGATGCACGCACAGAAAAATCATTCAAACCGCAGAATTTCATTGATTTGTACCTCTATTCGAAAGCAGACGTTACATATGTTCCGTAGGCCCATTAAGTTTTTGTTTGCTACTAAATAAAAGTACGTACAATGTGATAACTAAAAGAGCAAAAACAAAATTCAGGATACATACCCCAAAAAACTAATATTTTACACTCAAATCATACATTGACATTTTAAAACACAATACGAATAATATGGGTATAAAAGTAAACTAACAATAATAAAGACGCAATTCTCCGATATTTTCATTAGATTAATACATGGTCAAAACGAAATTCATTTATTGAATAATGTCAAACAACAAACCAAAAGTTCAAAAGAATTATTGGTAATTAAGTAAATGAAATCGATCTTGACACTTTCACGCCTTTGACTCCAATCAATCCCATCCTTTTCCACATGGTTTATCCAGCTTTTAGATCCTCAGCTTAATTTTCCAGAAACACCCAACGATAAGAGAACAATAATGACAATCAATAAGATTATGCCAGTGCCTATGATTAGCACAAAAACGTGCTTCGAAAATCGTCTTCTAAGAGATCCTTGTGAAGAATTAGCTGAACTACGTGTGGATGAGTTTGCTCCGCTGCTACTGAAAAACAATGTTTGGTTTTTCTTGGTGTTAAATGTTACACGTTTCGGGCCGCCCGAGCCTGGTGTCCCTCCTGATGATGATGATTTAGAAGCCACACTCCCGGATCCTCTCTTAACCTTCTTATCCTCCATTTTGGTGCCTCTGTCTTCCATGATATACCAGGAGTCTTAACATTCAATATTAGTCGAGAAAATTATGTTTGAGCGACATCATTTTGTCGCAGCAACAATAGCAAGAAAGAATGTTCGGAGTTACAATAAAGCTACAATAAATGTGTATAGTTTCCATGAAGTTTATTGAAGTTGGTCGATTGTAAGTCATTTTTTGGAAGATTAACAATTTTGTAGTTATGTAAACTTCAGGCACTTCGAAAAGGCGTCCGATTACAGCTAGGTTTGCCAAACTGCGGTCCATTCAAAAGATGTTGTTAAAATAGAAAGAAAATGGTTCGCTTGCTGCTGGTGTGAAATAAAAGGATTTGAATGATAGTAAAAAGACGAGCTAATAAGTTGTAGTTGGTTTTACTTTGCTTGACAAGTTATTAATACGAAATTATCAGGGTTGCAGACAAGTAAAGTGATTAGCACCATTTTCTTTGCTTCACTGAGCTGCGCCTCTCATCTCTTTTGCTTCAGCTCTCTCCCTCTCGCTCTTAATCGTTTACATTCAGCACTCAGTTAGCAGCGTTATTGTCGGTCATCAAAGCAAAAAAGTCAAGTCAAGCTGTTAATTGCATTACCTTTTGTAGAACTGAAAAGGCTCAATGATGTTGATTACGACGAGGAGGATGATGATGGCATGAATAGATGAACTTACAAGTCAAGTGAATCCCAATAATAATGATCAAGATGATGAAAATGACGAAGGATTGGTAGGATATTGCTATTATATTGTTGTCTGCGGAGTGATGAAGAGGAAGATTTGACTTACGTGATCGCGTCAATTATAAGCATGCTTTGAATTTGTAATATTCCCCATCCTTGAACAATTCAAATCGTTTCCTTCAGTCAGTCAAAAAAGCAAGTACTTACCAGTCATAAATTGTACCGTTAAGCTTTTCTTTCATTTCATAACTAAAAACTGATTTACGTGCTACTTTATTAAAAATGGTCGTTGTGAATCGTTCTGTTTTTCGTAAAAATATCAACATAATACATACATAAAATCGTGTAAATTTTATCTATGGAATGTGTAGAAAGTAGAAAAAAAGAATAAAACGGGAAAATGTAACATCGCAGTGGATATGAGTTATATGAAAACGCATAGAATAGTTAACCCTTTTGCTATCTCGTCGTGGATTCTTCCTGTCGAAACACCCTGCTCACACAATATTCACTCAGGAAAAAGCAGTTTGTAAAGGCAAAGTTTTGAACCAAGAGAAGACGAAAAGGAAAGCGATGAAATCATGCAGAGATCAGTGATTTGCTCGTTTCCTTCTCTCTCTGTCTCTCTTTAAATATACCTTTTTATGAACAGGCATATGCCTGTATTTACATTGGAACACATTGAAATATTTACGTGTAAAATAGAGTAGCGTATCCGCAAATCATCCATCCATACTCCATATCCATATGGAACCCATCATCAAGACACTGCATTTTCTCTTTTCCACAAAAAGAGGATATTTCTCTTTATGCATTCCGAAAGAGCTCCCTAGAATTTAGGCAGATCAAGATGCCAATCTTCGTCTCTGCATATATAATGTCGTTTGGTAGATTTATTTGAGAATTCAATGGACATGCAATTTTTTGTATACATACATACATATATCTACTATACTATATTGTATGTATGTATATAAAATCTTTGAAGTAATATTGGTAAAACTAATCATAACTCTGCTCACCATAAAGACAATGAAAAAAGGGGAAAGAGTAAATAGTAATTCTTTTTCGTCTCAGAAAATGGCTAGGTTAAATGAGTGGCTTGAGAAGGTGCATTAATATGCATGGTAGTGACACTAGTGGCGGACAAAGAGCATAAATTATGAAACTCGTGCCATTTCAACAGAGTCCAAAAAAATTCTTTTCTGGATTTTTTCTCCTTCCGATTAAATTGAGTTTCTCTGATCTTCTCCGGGAGCAAGGAAAAGGAAGAAGAAAAAGGGAAAAATTATGTTTTTGTCGAAAAATCATCATCTCCTCACCATCATCATCACACGAAGAAAAAAGGGAAAAAAGTTTCTATGCGTTGAATCCCAAGGATTTTATATATCATCATTATGCCACACACTGTGCTTTTGCCCTTCTTCATTCAATCTCCCTCCCTATTGCAAAAATATATGATTATTTAGGGAAAAGGTGACGGCGATGATGGTGATGTCGATGATTACGATCTATGCATGATCTCGCTCCTAACATTTATATGATAACGTTCCCAGTCGACAATGCTACTTTTCTGTTTGGCAATCATGTAAACTATGTAGCCAATCCATTCTCCCAATCCGTATGATTACGTACCACCACCAACTACTTCAAACACTCAATCTTTTAAAGTAGACCGAAGATGGAGAATGTAGACGAGGAGCAAGGAATGATTTTAAGATTTTCATGTATTTTAGGTGAATTTCCCAAGATTGGATTGGGTCTTTGTGGAAAGAGAAGATATGAACATTAGTAGATTTTGTAGGATTTTCTTCGTGTAATGCTACTAACCAGCCATATCTAGATTTCTTTTTCGTTTTTTCTTGAACAGAGAAACCACGCCATATCGACAAGTTTATTATTTAAAGATTCGCTTTTTTCTTATAATAATAAAATATACTCTGAAAGTGTGGGCCCTATCGACACGACACACCACGCACACCAATAAAGCTAGTTTAGTATAGTACAATGCTTTCGAATGTGTGCACTTTATCCTCTTCAAAACACTTCAAAAGAAAAAATATTTAAAAAGAAAATTGCTATTCTCACTCCTGCTGCTTTTCGTTTTGCTCGTTCGTGCTCAACTCTTGTTCAGTCAGTTACACAAAAATGAAGTGAGTGAAATAAGATGATCAAATCTGAGATCAAATGAAAAGAGGAGAAATAAGTTATATAAAGAAAGAACTTTTTCAGTTGTATCCTGGCGGTGTTGGTCGCTCACTGATCATCATGATGAGTGGATGCTGCTGCTCAAGATGATGACTCTTTTATAAATTGTAATGGCTGCGCATACATTATTTATTTATTTATTTTGTGTGAGCTTTTATAAAAATGATTGCCAAAGGTGAACAATGAGAAAGAATGCAAAATGGATCCTGTTATGTTAGCTGTCGATTGCATTTCTTACAGAAAGTATCGAAATATGAATGAATTTCTTTACTCTGCACGAGCGGCCACTTGAATACATTTGCACTGTAAAATTGTTATAGCTCCCTACTTCTGACTGAACTCTTCTATGATCTTCATGAAACCGTGAAAAAAATAACTGAAATTGATCGATCAGCAACAGTCAGGTTTTTTCACCATTAGACAATGAATCGGACAGAAAATAAAGAAAAAGAGAGAAGAAAGTGGTTTTATAATGTTCACAGGTGGTGGTATTCTATGTCTTGATTTAAGTCAGGCGAAATTCGCACAGTCACTCCAAATCAATAAATCTACATGACTTCATGCTCACTGGTCTCTGTATCATCATCTCATCATTTTTATTATGTAGAGTGAGCTGGCCAATATATCCTCTTGTAGATTTCAATTGATTTTGTAACCATTTGCTTGAACTTGTCAGTTTTGAAACTGGCATTTTTATTTTTCTATTAAAATTCAAATGTCCGTCGCTTTCTTTCGATCTGTGCGCCACGGTACATAAAGTGTAGATGCAGTTAAAGTTAAACGAGAGGTGCCTGTTTTAAAATCGTCTGTACATTTTAAACGTGACGTAACGTAAGTTTCAGGTAGAAAGTCATCATCCCTTACAGCCGTTACAGGTAACTTTAAATAAATTTGTTATTCATCAGGTTAGAAAGTCCCGTAAAATACCATTTGGCTTCACTGAAAAAGGTGAGACATTGATTTGATTACAAGAAATTAAACTACTGCACGGAAGGAAGTTATCATTAAGGATACGTTTTGGAGCAACCATAATTACAGTAAATGATCTTCCCTATATTATAAATGTCTTTTATCGGAGCAATGTCGTTTTTGTGGAACCCAGACCTGTCAGAAAAGGTATCAAAGGATTTTCCCCGGTGGCTTCTCCCCTTCGCCCTTTCCCACTAGGAACTTTGCCCGTGCAATTTTTATTTGTATTTTTTCTCTCGATAAATTGCACTTATTATATGTATATATGTAATATGTATATATGTAATATGTATATATGTAATATGTAAACAAGTAAAAAACAAACAAATTGAAAATGTGAGGTGTAATGTCAATCACTTCAAATTATCGCATCGGAACATAAAAAAAGCATTTTATACAGGTATCTCTTCACTTTGCATTATGAGTGAAGAAAAGACCGCTGTGTTTTACATTAATTTGTCATATTAATATGACAAAGGAAAAATTTAAGGGGCAAAGTTATGGGTTGGAAATTCGTACCGGGGGAAACTACAGAGGGAAAGAGTGCAGGAAAAATCCTCCGCGGAAAATGGAACTATCATAAAATGTACAATTCTAGATTGTGATTAATAACTCACTTCTACTAGTTAAAATAAAGCCTTGTAATGATTGGTGTGCAACATAATCGTAATATCATGACATGACTGTACACAGTAGTAATTACAAAAATGGATAACTTTATTTAACGACAAACGCATGATAAATTAATGTATGTATAGTGCTTTTTTAGGGTAAGTCTGGGATCATACGATAAAAGTCTGGACTTTAATTTTTTTTGAAAGATATAAGCATCCTTCTTCTTAATTATTACCATCCCCTCTCCGACTGTATGACAAAAACCCCAGCGGTAAATAGTGATCGTGATCATGTATTTGTTTTTCTGGTTTGGGTTTTAGATAGTACAGAAAATTTTGTAAAGGAATTGATAGTAATATCTTAGACATTATTCATTATCTTGAGCTATATTGTGGTTTCCCTAATTATTTTTCTCTAGAACAGTACAATGAATATACAATTATGAAGTATGCATCATAAAATCGGCCAGTGAATTAAGCTGTCGGCCGTGAAAACTTAATCAATTTCTGGCTTACGAAAATGAAACTCATGTATCATATTCAGGAGTAATATTCCCATGACTCGAAAAGCGTCCGGCTACACTGCCAAGCGTCCATCCTCAATTATTTGCATTTGTCTTTCTCTTTAAAAACCGCATTCTGTGCAACCAGTAGAGGACGAACAAATAATATGTTTGTTCGTTTTGTGAGCAGTCTCGAGTCCAATAACGCATCATGAAATTAACGAAAATGCCTCTATGCTCGTGTACCTTTTCTTCTTTCTAAACAAAAAATCAAATCAAAGAAGTGGAGAGAAGCACGGCACTTTTAAGCGAGGAAACAATTTTAATAAAGACAAGAGGCAAATAAAACAAGCTTGCGTTCTTCTCCTTGTACATACGTAAATATGTACATAATGGCTTCTTCTGTTTTCCCGAACACTGCTCTCTTACGATGCCGATGATGATGTCGGTATTATGAATGATAAGAAGATACAACACAAAAGAATAGAGACATGCATAAGGAAACTTACTCTGAATGTTTGCTGCTGTGCAGAAAGATTCAAGCCGATGCTACGTTATGTCTCTTTTTTGTTTTCTTGTAACTTAGTCAGATTAGCTTCAGTTTTAATAGAGTCTTCTGTTGTTATTAAGAATGAGCAGCTTACCTTAGCATAAGCATGGACCATAATAATCTCGGCGGATTACTCACACTTTGCATTTAGATGTTATGGCCACTCACTTTGTAAGCAATGCTAATATCGCTCTTCATTTTCTCTCTCACTTGCGCAAAGCTCAAAGCTCAACTCAAATCAACCAAGGTGAGAATGATGATGGATCACCAAAAAGTGTGAAGATGATGATGAGCTTCTGCTCCGATGAGGATACTCCTCGCCCTCATAATAATAATCATCAGCGTAATCATCTAAAGTAACCATTCACATTTCACACTTTTTGTCCGACTGAACAAAACGACTACTGGAGAAGAAAGGTGTATTAAGTAACACATTATAATATGTTTATTATGATGTGCTCATCGCAGGCATTACGATCTGAAAAAAATGAGGTAATAAAGCACTTTATTTTATGTTTTGCTTATAAGTCGATGACGTTGAATTGATGCTCTTTTTCTTCGTATTTTTTTGTAAGGCATCCATCCGTCGCTCTTTCCCTTTCTAGCGTTTTGTGATGCGGTTAAGTTGATAAGCGTCATGTTGATGATGATGTTGAGCAAAATGAGCAACACGTTATATACATTAGTCATCTTGTAATACTGTAAAATGGTAATAATAATGACAGGTTAGTTTTTCTGGTTTGAAGGCGAAAGGCGACTTAGAAATAAAACTGACGAAGCGGCTGTGCCCGTAGTTGCTTCTGATGCTGCTTTACTGATTGATTGACTGATTAGCATGTAGCCATGCATCTGCATATTAATACTGTTTCAGTATTGGAACACAGATGAATGTCCATTATTAACAGGAAAAATTCCACGGAGTTAACAAACCATGTCGGATATTATATACCCCTGTTATTATACGATACGGGCTTCAGCATAAGCCGTGTATTATTATGCATATCATATTTGTTCAAAGAAAAGAGATGAGATATTTTAATGAGCGGATGAATATCCTCTTTTCTGACTTGTTCTAAACAAACTACATGCAACTGCAACGAAATAAAATGACGATGACGATGTCCATAGATGATGGGTAAAGGTACAAAAACAGTGATTTCTTTCCGTCCGTTCGTCTCCGATAAATGTGCACAATATGATTTTTTGTTACAACAACTCAAGAATAGTTGTTGGTAGTTTACCAAGGAGGGAGTGAAAATGATGGATGGATGGAGTTTTCTGGTAACGATGGAGGGGCGCCATGCCAAGCCACACCGCAACGATTTATATATAAGAACGCTTCTGTTGATTTAAAAAAAAGAACATGACTGCACAATCTGTAATGGTAAAATGTGGTGTCTGTGCACTAGGCAGAATACGTGCATTATCTCGGTCTGGTATCGTTCGTTGAATTTGAAGGAAGCTGACGATGCTGATGTGTAAATCACCTTTAAAAATACCGTCGTAGGTAGGTAGTCAAGAAGAGGCATCAGTCTAATTTCTCTGAAGGAGGCGAAACACCTTTTAATGACCACTTTCCAGCAGAACCGTACACGAGGTGGGCTGATGAGGGACATAAGATTCGTGCCTGAGATTTCTTGTTCTCTTTTAAGAATTCAAACTGTTTTGATTCATAGGCAAAACTGAAGACGAAAGTATTTTTTTGTAATAGTAATATGCAAATCAAAAATGTGGAATACGCAAATGATGCTCAACAATACCGTTGCAGATCATCGTCATTGTGGCCTTTCGTCCTAGTCCTAGTTATTATGCGCTTTAGTGCAAAGGAAAGAAAAAATATTGAATTTGAAGACATTATCATTCTGCCATCCTTACAAGAACCCACTCAAATTTAATTCAAGCTGGCAATAGTTTTTGTACACTTATCATACAGTTTTATAAATTTGATATTTTTTCGCTTCCCAAGTACAATTATTAAATCAGTAGAAAACCATTTTGTTTTAAATTTCAGTTTACGTGAGAAATTTTTAATTTGGCCATGTCTGGTAATTCAGCTTCACACGATACCACACTTTCACCATTGTCTTCCATTGATAAGGCAATTTTAATTCTCAAGCAGGAAGAATTTCCACTTTCAGAAGATGAAGGTGATATAGACGAAATGTACCGCTTTTTAAGTGACTCTTCTGCACCGACTGTTTGCCTTCCTACTTTACCTGAGCCTAGAAGACGCCTGGGTACTGATACATTCAATCAGCGTTTAGCAACTTGCAGAGAAAGCGTGACTGAAGATGTAATGGAAGCTGAATCTTCAGATGAGGTAGAAAGGCACAATAATTTATTTTCTAACAAAAATGAATCAACCTTGATTAACTTTAATGTGTATTTATTGTGCAAATAAATATTTTTCATTATGTAATCAGTGCCAGATTCTTCCCTACTTGCCTAAATCGTCCCCAAAAGATTCTTCCAGTAACGTAAAAAAGATGGGCACGAAGTTTAAGTTTCAAATTGGCAGACGCGCCACCGTCTTATTGGGACTGGGAGTTTTGATATTCTCTTGCATACTTGCTGGTTTCTGTCTGGGTTGGAACGGCGTCACTGGTCAAGATGATCTTAGCCGTGGCTGTGACAAGACCGAGGCTGAAACTTCCTCATCCCCTGAGACCTCAACCGAACTGTCCGTCGCCAGCAACGCTACTTCCCAAGCACCAAACGTTGAAGGCAAAAGTGAAAGCTTCATATACACAGAAGCTTTGGAACGTTACTATCAACGAAAGCACGGAGAATGTTTACAGAAAATAGGCTTGTTGGAAGAAGAACTATCTACCTTGCGTCAAAAGACTAGTGAACATTTAAACAGAAAAACGGAAATTCTCCGACAATTATCTACTGAAATTACCAGATTCAGGGGGAATCATGTTAGTTTAAAGATTAGCTCTATTTTAAACTTTTTAATCATTATTTGTGGAATATTATTTGGTGGCTCTTTAATTTTCATATTTCGCCATTTCCGTTTGAATTAGTGAATTGGCATGTATTTACACTTGTGCTTTTTGTATGTTTGTAGAAGTGACCGATGTTATTTTAACTCGTTAATTGCTACGGAGTAAGATATTTTATTACTTGTTTAAAAGATAACTACGAATATTTATTTAATCGACAAAAAAATTATTTAGGTTGTACACTGATGACTAATTATTTGTTTAGAGCATTTAAAATCAAATAAACAGACTAATTAGAATAGCAAAATATTCAAGTGTGAATTTTAATATTTTTTATACAGCTTAATCAAAAGCAGTAGCGTTTTCATAATCAAAATATAAAAACAAAATACCTGCGTCTCACTACCTTCCTCTGACAAACTGTCGAGAGGAAAAGCATTCTTGTATAAATCAGTGCATCAAGAATCATGGCTGCATTATTCATCTTTTTATTTCTTATCATTTCATCTTCGGCTTCCATCCATCCTCTATGAACTTTTTCTTCAAGTCATCCATCCATCCAACAAAAAGTAACAACTGAAATAAAGAAACCTGAGAAATGATGAAAATGATTATTTGAAATTGACGTCGATATTATTTGCTTGCCTGCCTTTCCACTCATAGTTTGGTATCTTAATAGACAGACATAGACAGTAGGCGCAAAGGCAATTATGTCCAGTGACTCTGAGTGGCCTTTCAAAAGCAGTGGCATTGCACTATCATCATCACGGTCTTCTTGTAATGGCTACATTAAATTCGATCCGGATCATCATCGTCATCAGAATCAGAAACATTATCATTAGCATTGTTTCAAGTTGCCCGTTTAAAGACAGCAACGCAGAAAAGGTTTAAGATGTGTGTGTGTGATGGTGATAATGATCATCAATGAAAAAGCTACTTATTATTACGACACGGACACTGCATCATGTCGGTTTTAGGAATGGTAATAAAAAATACAACGTTTTTCTAGAGAAAGCAAGTTTTTCTTATCGCATTTTAATCATGTAATCTTGTCTACGCGTTTTCATTGAAAGGCTTCTTGTATTACTATTATTATGTAAATAGCACAGATAACAAATCACAGGAATATTCTCACAGTGCAACAAAAATGTTATGAATCCGCTCCACTTAAGTAAACTTTTGTAATAGTAATAATAGCTGGAAAGGATAATAATAATTATTATTGTGTCATTAGCTGTTAATTCTTCTCGTGATTCTTTACAATTTTTTCAAAAGAGGTGTAATTTAAACCCACTTGAAAGCAGTTCCAGTGACCTATTTATTTGCTGATTGATATTGAAAGAAAAAAAGTAAAAGTTATTATCAAAGTGCCATTTTCACTCACTCAGTCGATCTTTCGCATTCTCTCCACGATTTTTTTTTTTCACTAATTTAAAAAGTTGAAAAAGGGTGTATCGGAGTCATTGAAGAAAGTGAACCCAAAACTTAACCCTATAGTAGCCAAGTGAATGTAAAATACAGGGGGATTGCGCCAGAAAGTATTGCCGGGTAGTAATAAATGCTAAAAATAATATAAAAGTGATAAATAGGTGATCATTACACCTTTCCAAAAATATTGTGCCGTGGGGGTTCACTCACTTCTTCTACTTCACTCCATTATGCTCATTATTAGAGCCGTCTCTGTTCTTTAAAGTTCCCTTTCATTTTCCTTCGTGCACCCTTCAATCTGTCAAATGCAATGGTTCTCCATACAACAGTCCAGCCAGCCTTTTTCTGTTATACGTCTCAAATTGTTATTATTATTACTGTAAATATAATAATCGGCTTGCTTTTCTCTTCTCACAAGCAAATGCAGCACCCAGCTAGCCAACTCGCACCAGGGTACTTCAGGTGTCAATGTTGAATCTGTCTGATATTTTTCAAGTTTTTGGACTTTATATAATGCACAGTGGCACTGTGACAGTGCATTATGCACGAAACATTTTGACTGCCATCTGAGTCATATTTCCGAGATATCGCCCTTCTTCTTCGTGGTGACTACTATATTACCTTCCCTCTATGTCATTTCAAAAAATCAAATAAATGTACTGATGCATTAATGATTGGTGTTTTAGCTCTGGTTACATTAGCCTATTACTTACAAAATATCAGATGGATTGGTCATTGACATCTAAAAATACCGTGGTGTCAGTCTCTGTGATTACCATTATTGTGTGATGTACAAATAATAAATTGGCAGTCATCATAATCACTAATCAGAATCAAGAAAACGTTTTCTCTTAAATCCTGAGCTGACATGCTGGCCTAGAGGAAGAAAAGCCATCTAAAAGAAAAATGGTAATGATACGCTCTATGGGTTAGCATCATTGTGATGTTGTGCGATGTTATGAATGAGTGAGCAGTAGTGAGCACATTATTATTAAGTTCATACTACAATATTATTAACCCGATTCAATATGAGTAACGCGAGCATCAGAACAATAACATGAATCTGATGAATCGTTTTTGTTGTATTGTTACTTGAGACAACAACAAATAATAATGAGACAAGAACACTACTGGACATCTAAGTCTTGGTGTAAGAAAACTCATTGGAATCTCTATTCTACGTATCTCCGTCTGACGCTCTTTGACTTCCAATTCACCGTGCGAGCAGTGTCGGCTGTCTCCGCCGACCAGAACAAAAGGCTCCTTTGCAGTAGATGTGATGTACTCATTAATACCAGAGAATGTGGAGCAAAAAATGAGGATGATTATCTAGTGGTCACGTTGATCAGATCTCCAACCGAGCGGAGTTCAATTGAGAAGAAGCAGAACATTTCCGTGTGCAATTTTTCATGTGAATTGCTTTACTTCATCCAATGAATAGCAGCTGCCGAAGCGACTGGTGTGAGTCTGAACGAGCATTAGTATTTCCAATTTTTGCACTCTCTAGATTTGGAGAAAATGCGGCAGAAGCAGACTAAAGCAGAAAAGTGTGCTCCGCTCTCCAAGAGTTTTAATGAGACTCATTACTCACTTTCAATTTTACAAGCTATAGCCAATTCAACTGGACGCTTCGAAAAGACTCCTCTGTGTTCGTCAATAATTAAGCTTTTGGTTTACACCCATATCCGTGTACACACCATGACGAAAGTAATCTCGTTAAATGAAAAGGATATCAAACAGAGGTGATAATGAGCACTCTTTCGGAGTGAGCATTTTTCACAGCTCTTTTCGTTATTTTATTAGGTAGTTGATGTATTGGAACAATATGGAAAATGAACAGCAACCATCATCCAATGCAAGTATTGAAAGCTTTCATAGTGCTTATTTATGTATGGTTTTTACTCTTGGCTCACTATAGTCAATTTAAGATCACTGAGCCGTTACGTTACCTGAAAAATGCACGTTTAATACATGACGATCATCATGACCAAGCAAAATCCCACTTACTCGCTGCTCATATTCCATTACTGAAGTTTTCTAGTTGGAGAATAAAAAATGTGAAGTAACTTCCGTTTTTTCATTCCAGCCAAAGTATCTTTGTTCCACCTTTTGCAGTGAATTGCATCACATATTTCCCCAATTGCATTATTACAAATATGAATGTGGCTTCCCTCGTCATTAGAATTTTTTGTGTTGAATGGTGTTATGAGGAAACGCAAACTGGATAAAAGGAGATGATGATGAAACAAAAAAGATAATATTCATTCGACAATAATGCTTATCCAACGTTCCTGAGCCCCTGAGTGGAAAATATTTTGGTATTTGAATATACATTTGTACACAGCACACAGGTGTGATGTATGGATCACATTCCAATTTAGGTGTCATATCATCGTCCTCAATGCGGACAGTTTATTTTTCATGATTGACATGAATATGATTCCTCCACATGTGTCCCAAAAAGTATGTGAAAGCCCGACCTTATGAAATATTTTTTTTTGTCCAGCTTTACCATATTTACAGTATAATTATCGGTATTATTGATATAATTTTTTGTAAGGCATATTAGTCAATTTTATGATACGTCATATAATGATCATGTAATCGTGATGATGCAATGCAAGTTCGGTCCGACCATCAGAGGAGTAATAGAGTGATAATGATTACGATGATTTGATGTGGCCTACTGCTGTTCTCAAACTCTTTTCATGTCTCACCTCACTTCAATATACACAAGATAACTTTTATATTATATATTTTAACAATTCAATTCTCACTCTTTCTACTCGCACTCACAACAGAACTGACAGCTAAAAAGCAATAATAAAATAACAATAATAATAATAATAACGTCACAACCCTTTTATACTTTCGCCTTTGAGTACTTGGCAGGATTTTTATTTCTTCATCTGTGTGAGTCTTCGAGCATTGGCTGGTGAATTGGACTTGGACCGATGATGATGGTGGAGAAATAAGAGGAAATAACAAAAGAGGATAATTAATGGTTTCCTGAGTAGAGCTCTCCTATTCGACTTGAGTGACAGTGCACCACATCAGGTGTTAATTGTACACATGCCCGTGAATAAAATGTGTGTAAAAATGATGAATGGAAGGATGGTGATAATGACTTAACTAGTTTCTTATATCGCATTTAAAGCGGAATGTTAATAAAGTAGACAATTTAAGTACATATTACGTTTTGTAGCCCGTATAAACTAATTGCAATGTCTAATAAATTAATCCATTTTATACACTTTAGGCTAACCTTTCCTGTTAAAGGTCGCATATCTTTGACCAGAAAGAATAATTCTGAAACAATTAGCAACAAACAGTTAAATACTCATATACAGCACCATGGGCAAAAATACACGGTCAAAAACCAAACTCACTTTTATACGTTCCGGTTTTACATTATTGCTTTAAAAGCATTTCTTTCTTTGTGAACAATTTTCTGCCTTCTTGATACTGTTTTACTTTGACAAAGTAGGAAATAGGAGCTTCCTTTTTTGTCCCAGCAGCCGACTCCTTTTATATTCACTCCATTTACTGTAATCTGATTATTTATCAAGTACCTCGTATTTTGTGTCTTGAAACTTGTCCGTGTGCTTGGGCTTCGTTTTGGCTCGATAGAAGTACAGTTGCAGTAGTGGCGAGGAAATAAAGACCCCCGTTTGGAAGCGAGGGTGGTTGGTTGGTTGTGGAGGTGGATAGAGGATAATGAAATAATATACTTTACCAACAACAACATTATTACAAACCATTCAGTCACATAAAAAGCTCCGTTTTGTGCTCAAGCTTTATTGTGATTGTGAATATTTGTGGTGCGTATTGTACTCCTTTAATAATATTTCCGTTTTTGTCATTATTGTTATTAAATCATTTAAAACTATTTGCTTCACATGTCTCTTTCAATAGGAGAGTACACAGAGCGCGAAAGAAAATGGATGTCGGGTGTCGGATGCGGGTGGTTTGCTCAGCTCACAATGGATTTAATGGAGAACCGAATAAGCCTCACCGTCAACGCCGCAAAAAACGACCACAACAAAAAGCACTAAAGCCCCTGTCTTTGAAGTCCATTCTGGTTGGTAGCCCACTTCTGTCGCTTTTTATTTGAGGGAAAGACGCATTGCGTAATAATAAACTCTTACCGCACCGCCACCGCAATACAAAGAAAATTTATACCTTACAAGAAGCAGGAAGAAAAGGGGTTCATAGTTCCCTTTTCATATAAACGGGCACAAACTCCTTTCTTTAATACACTCTTTTACTCCTTGCCTCTTCTCCAACGGATCACCGAACAAAGCCAGCTTGATGATACGTGTATGGATGGTCGAGACAGATTTCTCTTTGATGTGGTTTTGCCTTTCTCGTTAACAACCGCATTCTAGTTTCTCCACACTTTGACCAAGAAACAAGTTTCGGAGAAGCAGGAACTGCTATGCTATAATAAAAATATTTTCAGAAATAATTATCAACCACAAACAATAAATCTTCTTTATTAATTTAATCCCTTTTTATCCCCTTCTTTATTGACACTGGCGTATTAATACATTAACATTAATAAAAGAAAAATGGTTTTGTAATTTTAAACAAGAAGTAGCCGACAAAAGTATCGGCCGCGGCCGCCACCCCACTATTTAAAAAGTAAAGCGAACTCAAACCAAATCCAGTTCAGTTTACTCATTTTCATCGAACAACCAGTCGCTTCTTCTGAAAGATTCAATCAAGCATTCATTTCTTTCGCGGTTGCGAGTAGAGTCGACAGTTATTCGTAATTTTATTGAGGCATTCCGTAAATATTTTTCTTCTCATTCAACCTTAAGATCGCTCAAGAAAAAGTAACCTCTAATAAGAAACCCGTTGTTTCCACTTCAATTATTTCTTTCTATATTTTATGATGATGATGACCGTCCGTCTAGCTAAATCAGAATCAACATAAAACCGGATAGAGTGATTCACCTTCATTTGAGATAACAAAGGGGTAAAATATGGAGCAAAAATGATACTGACAAGCTTTTCTCTCTTTAAATGTTACAGGTTTTAAGCAATATGTATTATTAAATAATGGCTGTTTTGACTAAATCCATATTTAATAAATAGTCCCAGTGTAAGGAGATACATTTTTAATATTTTACGCGAGTTTTATCTGAGCTGCAATCTTGAAGTATTTTGAAACAATTCGTGCATGCATCGTTCTTTTTGCTTCATCATATCTTGACCGAGTCCATGCACAGATCCGCCGTCAAAATCCATATTGATTCCATAAAGCATTTTTTCTGATTTTGACTACATGCTTTGATGTTAATAATAGAACTGCTGCTGGTGATGAACAAAGAAAATATCTTTTTTCTTGTGTGATTTTTGGGCCTGGCAGCCTGCCGTGATGCTCTCTCTTTTCGTCATATGCATCCATCCGATCGTAACACAAACAACATCATATAAGATTTTACGCATTTCATATCAAACTTTTGTGTGCTTTAAATTGAAGCATATTCGTTCATTCAGCCAGTCGGTTTGTTGACGTTGGTGTTGTGTTGCGTGCAAGCCAAGATTCGTAGTCGGCTGAAGGACCTCGTCGAATTATATTGAAGGCTATCAGCGGAAAGGAAGAAAAAAGACAGGACAAGAAGATGAAGTTGAAAGGAGAATGTTTGATCGTCATCATATTTTGCTTTGGGAAAAAAAAATGGAAACATTAATATGAACAGATTATAAAAAAGTGCGAACAGGAGAGCAGTGCATTGTTGGTATTGATAGGAGAAAGAAAAGAGAAGTGGTCTTGCCGGCTTGGGGAATGGGGGAAGATCTGGACTCCATGCTGCGCCCTCCAACCAGGCTATTTTACGGCGATTCTATTCAACCTTCTGTCCGTTCGTTCTCTCCCACCGAATCAAATGGACGCAGTTACAAGAAATGATACAGTAAAATGATAAGAAAGACGAGAAATGTATTTTTGCTTGTCATTTGATCACATTATTATAAAAGAACAAATTCTGCTCAGTTAAATATTATTACAATTTATTTTACTTCAATTCAACTGCAGAGTTTGCATCTTACCATTAGTAGATACTAGTAAAGCAGTTTGCTTACTACACATAGTTTTGATGCATTTTTGGATTCTATTTTACATTCAGTTAGCAATTATGAGTTGCACATAAAGTATAGTTTATATAAGCTTACGTACGATTCTCACAATATTCAATGTTTTTTCTGGCATCGGTAATGTCTCTCTTCTCAGATTCTCCTTACAACTGCCAGCTCCGTGAGCTCCGATTTCTCCCGTTTTCCGTGCCCTTCTTGATGTGAAGTTGTTGAAGAGTGGGGGCACACAAGTCAATAAATAACCTTCGGCTACTCATACTAAATATCCTGTTCCAGTCAATCAGCCTGACAAAGGCTTGTATTTTTTGCCACAAAGCTTTTCAACTACAACAGGACTAGACGGAGGAGTGCAAATAAAGCTTGAAGTAGTTTTCTCTCTGCTGCATGCCTAAGCACCAATACTTGGACGCCGGGAAAACGCAAACCTTTTCTATTAACTGGACACAAGAGTTCTGTCCTATCCTCCTACATATTATTACATGAATGGCTTTTGCTCCGGGATATTTTTCACCACACAAAACTCCGTCCGAGAGAAACTTATTGACCATCAAGCTTTTGACCCTTCCTTCTTTTTGACAAGAAGTGTAAGAAATAAAGATGTTGAGTGAGAAGAGTGGACAATAAGAGAAAAGCAAACAGATTGGATCACACTCCACTCCGTTCCACTACTTTACACTACTCTTCACACAAGACAAGCAAAAAGAAGGCTTTAGTCACCAATGTCGAGTAATCCATTCACTGCGAATGTCTTCCTATCATCGACGAAAAACGACCAAAAAGAGTATTTACTGTCATGAAGCTTGCTGCTTACAATAAAGGAGTCATACATGTGCAGTTACGAGCATAACAGTCAAGTCGACTCAACCTTCCCAGAGTGGCTTTGTCTTCGTATAATGCACATTCATATAAAAAAGGCTTTAAACTTTTCACTTTACTTTGATTCCTTGTTCTTCTGCCAAAAAGTTTTGTTTCGTTTCACTCTGTATTTCTTTTGCTGACTTTGGTTTGTTGGCGACATGATGGCCTTATTCTACTTTACTCCACTCTCAGCATTGAACGGGAGAAAGAGAAAATATGGTAATTTTTTGTGTTGACGCATCTAATAATAAATTTTGCCATCACATCACATCATCACGATGAACATAGGAAAAAGCTTTTCAGAGCTTTTATTATTATCCATTCAATTTCACTTGGTCGTTTTTTGTGTGTTCAACCTCCCTGGTCGGAATTATAAAATACTAATTTGAATGTCATGCCACTGAAATATCTACATTATATACACATGCTCTAATGACGATGATGATGGTGGTGGTGATGGTATGGTGGCTAACCGAGTAGTGGAATTAAATGCGATCCACAATATATTCTCTCCGCTTCCACTCCTTTCAATTTTCTCATCCATCTATCCTCCCTGAATAATATAATATCAGTCATTTAGCATACCATTTTATTGTGCACGACACGAGCAACTCGGGAAACGACACACGCATAATGCAACATTACGACGACTGATTCGAGCCTGTGTGTGAGAGAGAGAAACTTTTCTGCTTTCTCCACCGTCGTCCTCGCCGATTTTACAAGTTTCCATTTTAAAACTACACACCGAGTTGTTCTTGTTGTTGTGTGACTAGATTTACAAATGTTATTTTCTCTCTCTCTCTCTTTCCTCATTCAATTCGAGTCAGTTCTCTACTTTTTCTTTCTTTTTCTCGGTCGACATCATTCTCGTCGTCAACATCGTCGAGTGCTCCATTTTGAAAATGTATTTATTTTTCTGTCTCTCTCTCTCCGATGTCGTATTAAAGCTATTCAAGCCTTTATTTTCCTACAAGATTACAGGGCTCGGCTCCCGGTGGATCCTTCCTGGGTTTTCTGTGAGCTCGATACGTCGTCGACCTTAGGATCTTCCTGATCTGATCATGTATAACTAACTACACGGTATAGCGCAACAAAATGATGATGCTGTTAGCAAGATGATGTAATGCAATGCTACGCGACATCTATATTTTTCGGTTATGTATAGGTTATCCGAGAAAGGGAATTATCATCACAAGTAGATTCCGCGGAACGAACGACTTACGACAATGTCGCATCATCATGTAAATGCGTCTGTATTTGTTAAAAGGGGTTTTCGTGGCTCGCAACTTTTTCTTTAACTCTCTCTCTCTTTCTCCCTCTCCGAATGACGAGGAAAGAAGGCGGCTACGTTTCCTATTCTGATTTGAATTACAAAAGAAGGACGCACGGAAGATCGAAAAGGAAGGAATGGAATGAAAGGAATATTTTCTGAAAAAGGTGAAACCGAGAGTAATCTTTTGCTGCGTAATGCTTTCGTTCCAACGGAGACTTTGTTTACTTTACTTCATTGTAGAACGTTCGTATTTCTAGGATTATTAAATTAAGCAGGCCCACCTTTGTCGTATTTTTGAGCCAGGAATATTTTAAAAGTTTTCCGCAGAGTAATTTATTTACAAAGCCCTTTACATCTTTAAATCGCCCGGCTTCTGTATGGCAAAGTAACGACAACGAGGATCTAAGACGGTACCGATTTCCTTGGAACACGAATAACACGATGTTACTTTATACTACATGATGTCATGAAACTGATGTAACATCTTTGTAAACTATTAACTGATGGTGCAGCTAAACTTTAATTAAATTTTTAGATGCTTTAGTTAAATGTTAGTAAAATAAAATTCAATAAAATTTCTCATCATCATCTTTATTTCCCACAAAGCAAGGTTATTGCAAATATTAAATCGAAGGGCTGAAAATTGAAAGTACAGTAAATATTTCATTTTACCATTTTCCAGTGAAAATCTAAAGTACATAATTGACAATTGGGAGCCGGGGAAGAGAACTTTTTTCAGCTGGGATTGTTATTATTTTCATTTTTTTATTACGTTGCTATTTTCCTTTTGTAAGTACAAGATGTTGTTGTTGTCGTGTGGTGTACGACACAAACTTCCACTGTAGGACTTTTCAGGGGTACAGTTTTGATACCTGCTGAATGAATTTTTTTTGTCTCAATTTTTCGCATGCATAAAGGTAATCAAGTACGCCTCATTCGAAAAACAGGTTCATTAGTACACTTTGCGTCAATTTTGTCCCCGACCCCCGCTTCAAGACATGGAAGTCGACATTTTCCATTTAATGTTGAATTTTGAAGCGGGGGTTTCAGTGAACTGTGATGGACCTCAAATACGGAGCTCATTAATGTACTTGGCTTCAGAATTAGTTGCCCTATGACATCGCTTCAAGACACGGAAGTCGACATTTTCCATTTAACGTTGAATTTTGAAGCCAGTTTTCGGTGAAAAGTGATGGACCTCAAAAACTGCTCTTAAAAACTGGGTTTCAAAGTTATTGCCCCTGGCGCTGACCCTCGATTTAAGACATGGAAGTCGAAATTCTCCATGTTATTGTAATTGAAGAGGGGTTTTGGGTGAACTGTGAAGGACCATGAAAACGGGACTCATTGATGCACTTGGCTTTAAACTTATTGCCCCGTGGTGCTGACCCTCGCTTGAAGTTATGGAAGTCAACAGAACTTTATTGATTGTGACTTTGTGAGATATCAGATTAATTATCTTCTCTATCTTTGTACTTACAGTCTCAAAGATTCGCCACAAGTCACGTTTTTTAAATAAAGTTGACTTTTATTGATTGTGAGATATTTAAATTAATTATAGTAGTCATTTCCTTATAAAAAAGAGATTTATCTGCCATCACCACGCTGCAAAGTTTTGTATCAATTTTTCGCATGCATAAAGGTAATCAAGTACGCCTCATTCGAAAAACAGGTTCATATTGGTACACTTCACATCACATTTTGCCCCCGACCCCCGTTTCAAGTTATGGAAGTCGACATTTTCAATGTAACAATAAGTTTTGAAGTGGGGCTTTCAGTGAACTGTGGTGGACCTCAAATACGGAGCTCTTAATGTACTTGGCTTCA
>VYYJ01002346.1:0-22269 GCA_021029165.1 Cyphoderus albinus | reverse complement strand
AAGAAACCGGTAAGTTGCAATATGAATGTATTTCTTGTCTTTATTATCGTGCATAACACAAACTATCTATTTTTGAAACGGGGTAAAGCAGTCTTGCTTTTAAAGATATGTACACACTGTAGTACGTCTTGAAAATTACAAGATTCTCCAAATTAGCTAGATGATAATTGATGACAAATTTGATGATCCTGACTTTGTCTCATATGAGTACTTATGCAAAAGCACTCACGCCAAAATACAAGACAAGTGTCAAGTGATAAAATGTGTCTCCTTTCAGGATATGTAAAATAAAATTGAATTAACACACTACAGTGTGTAAAGAAAATGTTTTAATATAGCGGCACAATCGCAAGATAAGCACAATATGAATTCTATCCCGGGAAATCAAGGCTTCTGTTTGGCAAATTAATGCTCATTAATACTCACATCCACTGTTGCCTCCTCCTGAGCAATTTCAATTTACTCTTAATTAAACTTTTCGGATGAAATGTTTTCTCTGTTGAGCGTGCGTGGACTGCCATCATGTTTGCAGGGTTTGTCAATGCGATGAAACAAAAGTGGAGGCAAATGAAATAGAATTGAATAATAATGCTTGTGGGGTTGATGTAAAACTATGTTAGCTTAAATCATGTGTTTGACGATGGTGCTGAAATATAAACTGTCTTTTATATAATTCATTTGGGTAAGAAATCAATACATCTTTACGAGAAGAAGGAGTGAGAAGGTGAAAGAAGAATTAGGAATAAATATCACAGCACGCTCCTCTGCTTACGCATGTATTAATAATTTAGAAAAGAGTGAAGTCTCACAACTCTTAATTTTCCTATTCATTAGGGAGAGAAAGCTTTGCTGTTGGTTAGTCACAGAGAGAAGACGAACACGCGGAATGGAGTTTTCCCCAATAAACGGTAAAAGTTGATTTGTGACCAACCTAAACTACGAGGAATGAAACAAACATTGCTAGGACGAAGCGATTCGTTGTTGTCTGTACAAAATTATTTTTGTCGAAAGTCTCTAAATTTCGTCGTAGTAGTACTCATTCTGCAAATCTGATTCAATTTAGCGCTTTTCAACTAGCTTTTCTTCACACTTTTCAGGATTTGCATCCAGGACAAAGTGCCAAATTACAGGAGTATATTTATACTCCAAATAAGTCATAGCACTCTAAAGTCATGTGAAAGTGTAACATTATACACTTTCTACATTTACTTACTACTTTCTCCACACTCTATCCTTTGAATAAAACCTCCGTGGCTGGTGCGTGTGGCGCAACTCGTATTTAATTTACATGGTGAACAAATAATATTAAACAGGGAAATCCGAGCTCATTCATCAGACCATCCGTCTTAATTAAGTCGTGTATATGATTCCATCTGTATTCACATTTTTATTATTAGATCTCCCTTCATCCGCAACTCAACTAACTCACGTTTTCAGTTTCACTGCTGCTTCTATGCTAAAATTGTGCTTGTATAACTACACTGGCATTGTTCGATTCTTTATTCTCTCTATCATCTCATTCCATCATCATTCTGTATACTCAGCAGCATTTACATCGGGTTTTGTTGAACTTGCATTTGCTCACTGTGACATGTGAAACTAGCTCACTTTTTCACTTCAGCACTATGTTCGTAAAATTTATAACATTCGCTAACAAGTCAGTCAGTCAAGTTGTCTAGTCCGGACGGAAGGATCATCATCCTCATCATCAACAGCTTCATCAGTCTATTAGGGAGCAGAGAATCATGTTCTGCACAGACATAATACCTTTTGTCCATCAAAATACCTTCATTCATTATCCATCTCCTGTGCTGCTGATGGATAAAAGCTGTAGGGAAGGGTAGTTCACATTATGTTATGCAATATTCATTCCGTTTACTTTGCAACCCCAGGCGGATTTGAATATGGAATGCCTCCATACTTTTACTTTCGCTTCCCAATGACTGTTCATCAAGTTAAACAATCATCAACCTGTAACTCACTAGAGGTATTTGAGACGTCAAATGTGTAATATTTACTTACCACCGTGCTTTATCTACCATCTGGAATGAAATAGCAAGCAGTGACGTGTAGTTACGTACAATAGAACTTGGTTTGATATTTAAACTAATTTCACTTCCCTTATAGTCTTATTCTCACAGTATACGTAATAGAATTGAAGTTAGATTTAGAATGAGAGATATGGCGGTGCTTCTTATGCGAGAGATGAATCACCACTGAAATGCATTGAAAGTAAGTTGAATGTGGAGAGATAAAATGCAAACTTCTCTTTATGAGGTATTTGAGACGTCAAATGTGTAATATTTACTTACCACCGTGCTTTATCTACCATCTGGAATGAAATAGTGAACAGTGACGTGAAGTTACGTTACGTACAATAGATCTAAACTTGGTTTGATATTTAAACTAATTTCACTTCCCTTATAGTCTTATTCTCACAGTATACGTAATAGAATTTTGAAGTTAGATTTAGAATGAGAGATATGGCGGTGCTTCTTATGCGAGAGATGAATCACCACTGAAATGCATTGAAAGTAAGTTGAATGTGGAGAGATAAAATGCAAACTTCTCTTTAAAAAGCCAGAATCAAAATTCATTTAACTCTCAAGGCTTAGTCCAACTGGGATTTTGTTTGATCCATTTACGTGTCCGCTCCGAGTCCTCTTTGGTTTTTAGTAATAGCGTGCTGCGGGAGGGGATGCAGCGATAAAGTAAGCTAAAAGCTCAGCTCGGATCGTATTTCACTTAACAAGGTTTTGGACGTTGCCGTTTGCGTTGCCTTGTCTATTGTTTCTGCGAGACTGATACTGAGACCTCCGCTCCTTGTTCCCACCTTGAATTACAAAAAGAAAGGGGAACTTTCTTTTACATATTATGACCATTCTCCTTTCACTTCCTTGGCAATTTCATTCCATTCCTAGTAAAGTAGTTGAAAGTTGAAATGCTGTAGTAATATTGCTGTCTTGACTGATGAATAAATGGAACGTTTTTAGGGGCAGGATGTTTGCACTGCTTTTTACCGTTTTAGGTCTCCTTCTGCTTTATTGCTTTCCCCAGAAAATAAATGTAGAATTACTTTGTAGAACATGGATGGCCACATTCTGTCTCTTAATTATTTGACTGATTAAAAGTAGACAGCAGCAATGTTTTTTGGTTGAGTTGCTTGCATCTGATTCCGTTTCACAGTAGGTATGCAATATCACAATACTATAAAAATATTTTAAAATGATGGACAAAACGGTAAAGCTGAATGACATTTCATATAACTTCAAACTACGTAATCTGACACTGTAAATTATGGACCGTGTCACTAGCATTTCGATTCATATTCCTATGGCATAATGTGACATTTCCATGTTACTGGAGGCGATATGTCACAACACTCCTTTGCGTCAAAATGTTTCCGCATTCTCGTTTAGATACGACAAATGTTGAAATTGAATATGTAATTTGCATAACTAATGCTATATTTAAGGTTACAAAATTATTATATCATCATGGGCCTCTCCCGAGTTCAGGATAGGTATCTTGAACCTCCTGTCAAAGGAAATAGTGCGCCAGTAAAAATTATTATATACGATAGTTAGTGTACAAATGTGGCATACTTAGAATGTTAAAAGCAGCTTGTTCCTTTCAGAATTTTCAATTTATCATAATTTTCTACAAATTTCCGTGTTGAAACGAGCTTTTGAAGTACACATTAAAATGCAACTGTGAACTGTGAACAGAAAATAGCTCCAGTAAATTGGTCTTCTTTCGGCGAAGTGGTAATCTACGGTGGAAATGGAGCCCGGCTCATGTTAGATATACTTTCTAAATGAACACAAAGTAAAAAGGCGCACCAAAAGCGAGCACAAGTTTCCGCATAAATTATTTGGAAATGTGCATAAAAAGAAACTGAGAATGGGATGTAGTTAAGATGTAATAATTTTTTTTATGTTGTATTTTTATGATTACCAAAAGAACCATCTCGCTTTTATACAGTGTTAAAAGAAACATTATGCATGCATGAAAGTAATGGAAAGTTCTCTCCACATGCATGGACCTAACGCAGATACAAAGCAAGATGGGTGTTTTACGTCTAGAGGACGTAAAATATGAAATAATTATTGCGATAATGGGGTCAGCATTAAAAAATCAGCTTGCCTGTTGGAAATGGCGTCAGCCTGGCACCACGTTTAGAGACACAAATTTTTATATTCCTTTCTGTTAGGAACAAATTTGCAAGTGAAACGCCTCATCGTTTTTTACAAAAATGAACGTGCTTCTGGATAAGAGCGGAAGATATTTTAATCTTTTAGGTTGACTTTCATGTGGTAATTAGGACTTGTGGATTATGGAGATCTATTCGCGGTAGAATTGAAACATTATTGTGAAGCAGATACAAGCAAAGGTGTTTATATTCTTTGGTTTCTCTATTGCATGTTTTGTTTCACAAAGAAGGCATGAAAGCAGCAATTTTCTCATGGACTTTCCAACGCCAACATCGCCGTCATCCATCACACATGCGAAATGGTTTTTTACTTCTTTAGAATGACTTACTTTCAAAGCTTGGAGCTACTTTTCGAAGCGGAGTTTTTTCTGGTAGTGTGGATTGGAAAGAAAAGTTACAAAGAACTACGGGAATAAACTCGTAAAACAGCAAGGGACGTCGATTGTGTGGAGATTTACATTTTTTATTTTGTTGGCACTTTCTTGGTGGCCGTGCCTTAGAATACAGCCACTCTAGCAAACACCTACAGTTTGGACAAGTCCAAGACATGTGGTTTCTGCCACAGCGAAACATTCGCTTTCAAAACAGGAAGGAAGCAAGAGAATGAAAAAGAAAATATCTTGATTTTTAGTAGTTCATGTGAATGTTGTGTTCAATGTGTTCTACAGCGAAAGGTTTGAAGTTCTGCGGCTAGTTGACAAAGAGCACCAGGAATGAAGTCTTAAGGTCTGAAAGTGCCGAGACTGTGCACATGCACTTTCTTTCACTAATAGAAACATTCACTTTTGCTTTACTTCGATCTCTTTACGATTATATTTTGGAACTGCATTTAGAAAACTCCATATAGCGTTTATGTGAATTCACTTTCTGTAGCAATTGGAAGAACTGTATTTTCTTTTACTGATAGAAGCCGGAAATTTTTGAAGAATAGTTGTACATTCTTGAAATATTTTTGGGAAAAGCGAAGGAACAGTGACTAATGAAAGTGTATAATTTTCTTGAGAAAAGGGAAAGCATTTCCAGCTTTCTTTTAACAAAAAGATGATATTACCACAATATTTTGCTTTTTCTCGTACTTTTGTTATTAGTCTATGGCATGCTGACACGAGCAAAATAAATTATACAAGAGAACTGCATAGGAAAAGTAAGTAAAGGTTTATGGAAAAGTGAAAGAAGTCTTCTAAATGCAAAAACACTGAATAATACTGAGTCCCGAATACATATTATGCAGTTTTTTCTTTAATGCGGTCGTTGAGTCCTTTGCTTTTTTCAAGGCGGTTATTTTCGAGGGGTCCCTTGGTGTGTGACTGCTCCATTAACTTACCTATTTTCAAACTCACTCTGTCTACGGCTGACGTCTTTGTTTCCATTTCCCTGTTAGATTCAAAGCAAGTACATTTTGTGCATAACGGGCACTTTCGATATTCTCAAGATTATTATTCAATACGAAATGGTTTCACAAGCTGCATGGCATGGTACACGAAACAGCTAAGAAAAATACGGTAGAAACCTGCTGTGTAAATGTGAAAGATGCAGACATTTGATTTACCTTGGAGAAAAGGGAAACCATATGGCTTTATTCTAGAGAGTGAAAGTAAGAAAAATAAGTATGGTAGAAAGCAATAACTGTTGGTTAATATACAGGGTGGCCGCCGACTTACCTACAAGACTTCGCAAATAGATTTCTGAGGTAATTTTAAGCTAAAATCATTCTTTGCACTTTTGCCCAAATCTCAACCGTTTTCGAGATATTCGGGTTCTAAACTACCCTACCCAATGCAGGTTGCCACGCTTTGGTTAGAAAGCAATAACTGTTGGTTTAAGGCATAGAAAAGGATATGAAGAAGGTTCTTTCGTGCAGCTAATGATAATTTGCAAAGGCATGTCCTAATAAACGAACCGTCTGACTACATAACTGCACACTGTACTTTGCGTCTTATACGGTTACACAATTTGGACTTTTCCATTTCCTCTTTTATTTCTGTCTACCTCGCCTTCGTTTTGTTTTCCCTTAGAATAAATGGAAAGTGAGAAATAGTTGAGGTTAGAAGGTAGGATATTAGTAACATGTTCGAGTCAGCAGCTTTCTTAAATTCTTCACATCCGTATGAGTACAGAATAGATGTTTAGGTTAGCTACCTGAAATGGTTTTGGTCGCGTTGCCGCTGCTCCAGGTGGAGATTACTTTGTTTTTGTCTTTTTGCATTTATTAGTTAAAAATACCACACCATGATGAAAGTGGTTTGGGTACATTACTTTACCATACTATAGTGTTATATAAAAAAGGTGTTTGTTTACAGTTGGATTATACCAGACCACAGCAGAAAGCTTTACTTTCCCTTCTGAGAAGAAAAATACGAATAGAAGCACGAGAAGATTTCATGTAGTTCCTGTGAATGGTATGGTGGTTTTGGTGCCAACTTGAGCACCTTTGCACTATTTATGAGTAGTAATTAGTCACATATAAGCATGAACAAAGAACATTTCCTCATAGGAGGGCTGGAGGCCATAAATACACGACATAGTAGGGAAAGCTGTGATGTAAAATTGTTTAATTGCAGTTCTACCAAGAATTTCCTTTGAGGGCGAAACAGGCTTGGAAAGTTACAGGTTGTATCTCGTGATTTGGAAATTTTCTTAAAGAGCGTTTGGGCGTTGTAAGTTATGATGCAATAATTAAAAGTTGAATAGCTGATCGATATGCAGTTGTTTATTTTATCCTAAATTTGAGCCTTGAGCCAATTTTTTACTGAGGCCATTTAAGAATTGTCAATTATATTTAAATTGAGCTTTTAAAATTAACCTGCAAATAATGACAGAAACTTTATTGCAACCACCAACCCATTTTACGCGTTAATTCACGTTCAAACATTTTTTTAAAGGACAGTGAAAAATTGTAAAAGTTTCGTTTATACTCAAGAGAAAGAATTCGACGCACTTCTATCCTAGCGCTTACAACAGTTACTTCCGGCCGTACCCATTTTATCTCAGGATCAGTATTTTTAACTAAGGAAATGGTTCTAACTAACTATTTTTGTGGAATAGTGACAACGGCAACTCATTTTGTCCTCTTCTTTGCCTTTATTTGCTTGACTAGGCGTGCATGAATGAAAAGTCAGAGTAAAATATACGACAGGAAAACAATCCGAGGTTTTAACAGCAGTAGCACTCACTTTAAGTAAGTGCTATTTGTTCTGTACGTACATTTGGTGACTGCTTCTATTGAGCCTGACTCTCATCAAAAGTAAGAATAAAAAACAGAGAAAGCAAAAAGCTTGCCATTATTGGCTACAAGTATTTAGTGCAAAGTTTTCCCCTTTCTTTTCTTTTCTCTTTCGTACAAAAAAATATTGGACAAGAAAAGTAAGCATATTTTTTGTCTAAATACTTCCCAAGGAAATTCATTCAACCATTTTGTCTCCACACAACTTTTTTCTTCTCGCTTCCTTAGAGCTGCACAAACAGAACGCGAGGGGATAGAAAAAGTAATAAGGAGAAACGAGAGGGAGTAATGTAAGCATTTTTTATTCATTTCATTTGTTTGCCTTTCTAACCTAACATAAGTAGTCAGCAAAGTGCGCGTTCTGCAAGGCAGTTCAGAAATGTCGAAGGAATGTAGTACCAGCAGACAAGCTTTTTAAAAGCCACTAAAAGAAATGAAAGTTGCTTTTCTACATTGTAAAAATTCCTATTTCCCGTGCTTGATACCCATCACATGGATATCATTGAAGAGATCAAAATAATAACCCAACTAGGAAAATTTTTAGACGCCAAAGCAGAAAATATAGTGTGCTTATAAAATTATAATAACGCTTTAATTATGTATTCTGCTTAATATTCATCTATTTGAACTCAACCCGACATGCCTAGTAAAACATACGGCCCACTTATTTAATCAACTATTCAAACCGCAGCCCTCAGACTCATGTACGACGTTATGCTCAATAATAATAATCTCAGATTCAGAAACACCTAGAATAAAAGTTCTTAAATTTGCAGAAATGTTATAGCCTGCGATAAAATCTCGCCACGTGGCACTGACATCAACAAAATTACCCACCCTCAAAGAAACATGCCCTCTAGCGAAATTCCATATCATTTGTTTCTGCATAAATACAAATTCTTTCTGTCTCTCGTTATCTCAGCTTTTCTGAATTCAACACAAGCGCAATCAGAGCAGAACCTTTGAACATTTTAATCATGAAAGATTTTGTGGAGCTTCTTTTAGTTCACTGTTTACATTTCTTGGTGCTGGTAATAAAACTTATGTTTTCACTGCCACTGATATCACTTCCGGACTGTGTGTGAGCCATAACATAACAAGATATCTTCATATTTTTAATGTGTACTGTGATTTGGATTTTATATTATTGTGGCAGCGTAATTACAAGAAACGAAAAATGAAGTTTGGGGTTTCTGCTTTCTTTGGATCCTATAGAGCTTCCTTCATTTCCTGTTATCAAAGAAATTGTGATTTCGCAGTATGGATAAAAGCACAGTAACAAACGGCGAGTCTTTCATTACATCTGACTGAACTGTCTTTCGGTTTTGGTTGATGTTGATCAGGGAACAAAAACACATATTATCACTTTCTTCTTTTCCATCAGGTTCATCTCGTCACCTTTTTGTGTTTGTCTTCTTTTTAACTTTCTCCTTTGTCTTGCTAGAGAGTGCGAGGTATACAGCGTCTGATACAAGCTGGGTTTGGCTTCTCTGTTGACTTTTTCTTCCAACAGCACGAGGAGTGTATTGAGTTTGAGTAGGACAGTGATCGGCTCAAAGAGTTGTGCCACGAGACCTGAATATCTCTATTATTCTCCTTGTACATTTTTACGAGTTTCCGTATGTTTTACCAATAGAAATGTTCATCGTGTCACACAAAGGAGAAGAATAATAGAACGAAAAGATTGTTCCAAAGAAAGTAAGAAAATCTGCAACAGAAAGGACAAAGAAGAGGCTTAGACAAGGATTGGGAATCCATTAGTCGATCACTTCCTTTTCTATTGTTTAAGTGAGCTTTCTGCTTCTTTCTTATCCTGTCATCAACATCACGACCAAGAAGATCCAATATTAAGCTGAACACGCAACAACATTACATAACAGCAAAACTCTGTCTAGCTAGCAGAGATTATTGTTATTATCGACATTGACATCATGTGGTTTTTGGTGGAGTTTTGTTTTTATTGCAGGTACATTATATAAATTCCAGTTTTCCTTCCCCAGAATGGAAACCGTTTCAGTCTGTACTCCAAACAATTTTCTAGAGTCATACCTGATTAACATTCACAATAAGGATCTCTCGTTCCTCAAATTTACTCCCAGAAGGAACTCTGCAGGTGGATAGTTTGTACTTACCTTTCTTCTCTCGTCTCGAAACCAAATTTGCTTCCATAAGGTGGTATTTTGGTTGAGATGGATTAAGTAGAGTAGGACATCCAGGAAAAAGAAGTATTGAACTACTTAGGATAAGCGTGGAACTGGAGAAGGTAGTACGAAACTCGTTTAGTCATGATTTCCTACCATTACAATAACCTACCTTGCTAGAGCAATGTGTTTTATCCTTCCAGCCGAAAACAATGCATAGCACACTACTATTCACAACGACTGACGTTTTAAAAAACCCGAAGTCAATTCTATCGTACAAACGACTTTAATGATTCTACTAATGGTAAAACAACGTAGTTTAATGTGGAACATGACTTGTTACAATAACCCCAAAAAAGCAAAAGAAAGTTGCTTTATGTTCTCTTGACTTCTTATTTGGTGATTCTAACAAAATGTTTGGTAGTTTTCCCTAACAATACACATCCAGTATCGATAGGACTGAAGAAAAAATAAACCTGGTACATAATGAAGAGGTGAGTTGGTGGTTGGGATCGTTGCGGGTGGGAAAGAAACTGAAAAGTAGCACGTACGACGTTAAGATACAAAAGAAATGGTAGCTCAGCAGCAGTTTTCACTGGTTATTATGTGGTATGTAGTTTTTACGAATCAACCTCACCCTACAAATTCACCCACAAGAGAGCAAAACTGCATTCAAAAAATGGGATGAGTGTCTTGGTTTGAAGAAATCACGTTCGGGCTCGACATTTTCTCTTTTCTCTTCATTTGCCACTGCGGAACAATTTTTGCATCGTCTCTTTATCCATTTCATGTTTCGTTTTGATCACTTGTTCCTTCTTAACTTTATTCTTTTCTATTTCGATACTTTGGTTTTTATGCTGCTGCCGGCATCTGGATAATATTTCACATAAAAATAAGCAACCTCCATCATTTGACTTGTACATTCTTGCGTAAATAAATTGCGTATTGTTATGGGCAGCTTATAATTCAAGTAGCATGTAGCCAGGACCTTTTTTGAAGATTGGAATTTACTTGATAGTCTTTCAGTGAAAGTATTTGTGACTATCACTTTTATATAAAAAATGAATGGATGCATGTTATTACCATTTGTGCATTTCTTGGTTGAGCTTGAGCACGTGGAGAAAATCAAGTGGAGTTTAACTAAAGTGAAAGTTTTCGTGATATAATGTGTAATATAGTCTCGCTCTTTTTTCTCTCACACTCGCACGAATTTCCTGCCACGAACAATTGTTTATTATATTTACTAAGGAATATATTTTACTATCGAGTTCTTCAACCAGTAGTAACTTAACACGCCCACGTATCTTATTACGATATGCACAACATAAACTCCCAAAGCCATTGTGTGGTTACCGGGTTATCAGAAGAAAGTTTATAATAAGTACGTGCTGTCTGAACACCTCCACCAAAAGAGAACAATACAGGAACAGTAACAAAGAATTGTGTATTATGCATAGAGCTTGAACATTTTTGCTTAACTTTCTGGATTGGAGAGTCTTTTTCATGAAGTACAAACCCATGAAGTTAGAAGGAACATGTTCTGAAGGAAAGAAGTCAATACACAAATACACTAGACTCTTTCTCTCTTTTTATGTTTTTGATTGTTAGATCTGTAACACGTTCTTCATTTTTCGATCGCTAAAGTAGATTCTCTGCACTTTCTTTTTCAGAGTGTGTGAGTTTTAAGGGACGGTAAATAGCATGAGAGTTAAGATGGGAAATGATGCTGTTCCATACGCTGACGCAAAATTGGATAGTAAAATATTGAGAAAAAATGTATTGAGTTGATACGAGTCATAAAGCTTAGATTACTTTTCGTAGTCGAGTCGTTACAAACTACATTGTGGCTAGTTTTCTTGTACCAATGCATGGGAAACAGATAATTTGCCTACACAGATGAAAGTTTCGTTTTTCTATGTTATTCTCTGAAAGGACGGCGAAATAACGTGACTTGGTGGAACAGAATAGAGTTTCATTCTTATTTTAGAGGAAAAGGAACCAAGAAAAAATGATGGTAGCAACGCTAACGAAAAAAACAGGGAAAATCGCCCCTTATTCAATGTATAAAAAAGAAGCAACAAGCTTACAAGTACTTAACATACGAGGAAGAAATTCATTATAATACCCATTTATGCTCACTTTTTAACAAGGATAACCATTTATACATTCACTCTGAGCATATTAAATAACAAAGTAGGCATGAAATATAGCGCAAAAATATTATCCACAACACTGGTATAGATCCTATAAATTATTTATGAATTTATTCACGAAAAAAAATAAATGAGCCACTTTCGTATTGATTTTAAAATAGAAATTATTTACTTCCACGAAGCGCTTTTTATCCCTGTTGCTTCGAAAGTACTCCAAGTTCTAATATTCAATGGTACATATGTGGATTATTGACTTCGTTAAAAGAGAAGTCGTAGCGCAAAAGTGTTATTCAGAAAATGTAAATTGCATGTACATCAACAAGCATTCAACAAGATACAAAATAACATGTTGTGGCAAGTAACAATGAAAAATCACAACGATTATAGCACACATGACAATGAGTAAGTGAGTAGTTGTTATTTTCCACTTTCATGGTTTCCTTTTTCATCCTCTGTCAACATGGGTTCCTTTCTGCGGTGTGCACTAAGTGACACAATGTGGAACCGACGCATTTTTCGTTAGTTTTCGCAATACTCTGCCTTCACAAAAATACATGCCACACTGACGAAGAAACAAGACAAATGATGTTTCTAACTCTAACTCTTCTTCTCCATCCATCTCACTCAGCTATAATATTTGTCAAGTTAGCATTTGTTTAATACAAATTCTAAGAAATCACTATCATGATAAAAGTCGGCTCGTTGGACAAATATTTTTTCTATTTTCTCTTTCCAGATTCATTATGAACTGACGATAGAGTTTGCCGACTTTATTGCCCTCCTTCCTCCCTCAAGCAACATCTCAACTCATGGACGACTGCCGCAGAAACTGGAGTCATTTGGGTAAGTTATACTGCTTGAAACAATGTAGAGTGTAGTCTGGTTAGCAAACGTTTTGTGTTGTCAACTTTGCTTTTCTGCATGTGTGTGGCTGTTCCTGCCTTCTTCACTCACCTCAATTATTATTCATAACGCTTTTCTATTTTGCGGCGGTGGCTGGGCTGGTTGATGGTAGTGAGTGAGAAGAAAAAGTTTAGACAAAAGTGGAGAAAGAGTCGAACTTTAGAAGACCCGACCGCGACCACCAACTTCACGACATGCTTCCAGTCATGACAGTAAATATAGGCAGTAGCTGTTTTTAATGTCATGTATGTCCTGTTATGTATTCCGGGGCAGTTGAGGAGTCTAAATTTTTTGACTTGGGCACACACATACACACAATAATATATATTCAAACGTAATTTGCACTGTGTCTTAAAGATGACTTGAAGTCATTTTCACGTTGCGGTTATATTTAGTACATTTTAACAACTTTTGTGGAGTTCTTTCTCTCGATACTTCCCACCTTAATTCTATGATAATGTGTGGTTAACCCTGTGGAACCTAAACTTGTCGCCAATTGAACGAGTAGTCATCGTGCCTATCATCATCGTCGTCAAGTCAAGTGGCACATTCCAATTAACCCTTCAGCACTAGTTCATGGTGAAAACTGTTGAGCAACGTGTTATGCTGTAAAAACTATTGAGGGTTAAGACATGCAAATTTTAAAGCAAAAGTGACAGAAGGTAGAAGAGGGAAGAGTAGGACAAGTCAAATAATGAACAACCAAGAGTTCCTCGCTCAACCTAATTGTCACTTTTTTTGCTACTTTAGAACTACACTTTTCTTCGGTTTTCACTTTCAGGAAACAAGATTAACTCTCATGTGGACTTTAAGAATGATACCAAAAATAAAATACCAGAGGTGAGTAAGTGGTTTCAAGCCTTTGAATAAATTCATAGCGAAGAAATGAAGTTTGAAAGCCATAAAATTGTTCAAGAATTATAAACGACATGACGCCAAAATGAAATAGGTTATGTCTCGGTGATTTTGTGTTAAGGTTTGTAAAGAGTTACTTTGACAGTTTTAGTTTCCATTTTCTCTTTCTCAGCACAACAATCTGTCTGGTTTCTTTACTGACAAATAATATACAATACATAGTGAGGTGAGAGTAATTAAGTAAACCTTAATTTCTCAGAAATACAGAAAACTTTCTTTAATCAACTCAACATATGTAAACTATCGAATCGAAAGTTCCAAAGGGCCGTCAGCAAAAGCCAAATAAAAGAATCATGGATTATTCAGAAGAGAATCCATAACACTTTTCCGTTGAGAATGGTTGATTTGCTCCACGTTGGTCATCTACAATCTACATTAATTAATTTTTTTACTTTCTCCGTCCAAAAGTTTAATTCAAATTGAATTTCATTAATAGAAACCCTCAGTTCGAACCTGCTGTCGTGATTAAATTATTTTATTTTATATTATTTTATGCGCATACAATAATTGGCAGGGTGGAATGAAATAAACCATCCAATCCAGTTTTTACAAACCAGTTTCTTTGTCATAAGTCTCTGTAATTCGATCTTTTAAGTCTTAGGAATAGTAAAAAAGTGAGCCACGAGTCAAATAAATAATTGTCATTGGTCCTAAATATGTGACGTTGTCTGGAACAAGTGAAGACGCACTAGCATTTTGACAAAAATGCACATCTAACCTCAAAATATCTAACTATTTACCTATACACTTTAACTGATGAAAAAGTGTCTTTCTGTCTGCATATCTTTTATTTTTGTAACTTTCGACGATACATTATGTAGTCTTTCTTGTGTTCTTTCAGTACATTGTTTCGGTGGTACATTGTACAATCACACATCGTATCCCTCACCGTTTGTACACAGTGCGTATAACAGCAGAATTTTCTGAGAGTAACAAGACACAAGAGGAAATTTAGGGGAAACATTTTCAAGTTATCTTATGGTGAAATGTCATCAATCAAATATTTACGAGCCATGTTGTCTATCTTCTTCCTCACTGAAGGAAACGGACTTTTTGTGAGACCAGACTAGACTCTCGGTTTGCCAACTTATTTACAAAACTCTAGTGAAAGAGGAATGAGTGAAGAAGACCAAGTCTTTTCGGTCGACCAAGTGCGTCGTGTCCCGTCAAAGTCCTTTACTATGAAGCTCTTCTTCTTACTATGTATAAAAACACGACACACACTGGCACCGAAAAAAATAAATCCACTCTACTTTATTTAGTTTAGGTTTGTATGCATTAGCCGTGGGTTGAAGACTCTTGCTTGTTTGCTCCTTTTTTTGTCACTTTTCGAATGCACACAGTGCATCTCTCTTCATTTGATACTCTTTTGTAGAATAAAATGAAGTTAAATAAATTTTAAATTGTTGTCTTCGTCGCCGTTGCCTGTCTAGCCAGGTTGTCAAAAAAGTGGAGAAAATTTGAGGGGTTGGCTGGTAAACGGGAGAGGTAAAATTGATATAAAAAATAGGTAGCAAAGCTAACTCGTGTAGGGGAACTCGGTGCTCGGCAACTCCAGAAAGGGTTGACGAATCATGAGTAATTTTTGAAGGAAAAACGAAACGTCAAACAAGAAAACATTTTTAAGTTCATGCCAGAAACAGTTGAAATTTCAGCAGCTGAAACAACAATAATAATCTTCTAATGCATACATTATTTGTTAGTGCTGTTTCAGAAGGTACTTGCTCACTGTTTCCGTAATAACATTGATAAAACGGTACAGTGAAAGAAAAATAATATACTGGATGTTTTCAATTAGTGTAAGGAAAGGTTTACAAATCATGTTTAGGAACGATGATGATGATGAAGATGATGAGATGTAATGTGCAGGATGAAAGTTCTTGTCTGCCTGCCAGCATCTTTCTCCGTGAAAAGTAATAAATGATCGTGGAAATTTGGGAGATGAATGAAAGGGGAAACATGAAAAGAAGTAAGGTATGTAGTATGTACAAAGCTAACACACCTGTTGTCAAATGATCAAAAGGAGCTTATGCAAGAAATCGGTTTCAAATCGAACTGTATATGTGATAAAATATATGGAATAGACAATATCTGTCAAGTTTATTATTTATGCTTAAAGGACAGAAATGATTTGAAGAAAGGCCGTACAGATGCAAAGAGAACAGTTTTTAGTTGTACCAATACATCAAATTTTATTTTTATTTTTGTCGCACTATTTGTTTATGTAAATTACTATCAACGCTGGCTTCGCTTAATGGAGTTGGAAATGTTTGTTGAATTTGTAGAAATCCCACCAGTGTATCTTTTCATCACAACTAAAAAAACATTAAAAAGAAAAATATTACTTTGCTGACACAGAGCAGAAAGTTTTTGCAACTGACATCGTTTATTTAGAAACTTTTACATTAAAAATAAGCACAAGCTGTTGTATTCATTTATAATTCTCATGCGACTTTCTTTAACCAACGTAATATTATGTGATTTTATGTAGGAATTTAGCTTGAGCATCTTCGTGTGTAAACAATATATTTCCGTTAGTTCAAGCTTTCTGCAGGGCTTTATATTTTATTTCAGTTTACAAGTACAAAATAATATAATTTTCAACACGTTTAGGGACAGATATAAAAGAGATTAGGTTGATGTATGATAATAGATTTACTTGGGGAGGCTCCGCTGCCGATGGAACTATTAAGTTAAAATGCTAATATATTTCCTGTTTATTTATTATTCTGTTTTCAGACCTCCACATTTTTGCAGTTGTTATTTTTATACTCTCCCATATTGCAAATACGTTTATATAGTCATTGCAATTGTTTTTATCCAAAATATTAACAATGATATGCTGAAACCACCCGTGCAGTTTTTGCTGGAGTAGTTCTCAGCAACATCAGTCTCTCAAAGCTATTTTCTTTGTAATGGATGTTGGAAAATATTGTTTTATCAACAGTTTTATTGTTGTTATCTAAAAATAGATCAATAAGAAAACGTCGTTTTGCAACTTGGCTCTAAATAAACATTTTCTGTTATCTCTTCTCTTAAGCATATATTCAAAATAATTTATCTTTCATCTAGCTTTATGTAGTGTGATGTTGTCACAGATTGTGAGAATAGCGCGGAGAAATTTCAGTTTGTTTCAACTTCCTGTTCGTGATCGAGTCCAAGGATATAAAATTTTGCAGCTGAGTAAAGGTTTGCAGCAAACGCACGAGTAGATTTGTTAGTTTTCTAATTTCATTAAAATTTTCACATGAAGTCACTTTCCATTGCATTTTGTTAATGTTTTTTGAGGAGCATCGTTTTCTCAAATGGAGAACTTCATTAATGGAGTCGTATTTGATTACACAATACAATGATTGTTGAATGCATCGCAAATGGTACATTATATCCTAATGATTTCTGCATCTCGCAACAACGTCGCTACTGGAAGGGTAAAGACGACATTAAAGTGCAGAAAGAAGTAGTCTGAAAGTATCTCTTTTACATTCTACTTCCTTCGCCTTCTCATTTTTTTCTGAGCGTCTCCGATTTTACTGCGATTCGTGTGCCTGCTTCTGCTTTGGCATGTGAGCATGGCAGTTGCAGCTGAGCCAGAACAATGTTCTATTCCCAAACTGTTGTTTCATTCTGTAGTTATTATTTAAATTGGAAAATATGATGGCGTGACACTGGTACATTGGGAACAGATATAAATGTTGCTACAATAATAACACAAGGACAATGTTGAGTCGTCTTAGTCCGTCTTCATTTTTAGAGATATTATAATGTGAAGCTACTTCCTTCTTCTATTCTCTCCGGATGTGAGCTCTGATTCGTATCCATTCAAATTTCACTTTTCCCCTTTTTCCATTGCTGCATTGGTAATGTGGAATGGAAGCCGATTCAACGGCTCCGTACAACCTCTTGCAGGTTTTTGGCCTGAACTTAAGCCTTTCAGGCTAACTGGAAAGACTTGTTCTGTAAAAGTATAAAAGCAAGAGTAACATTTTACAACGCTGCGATCCATGCTGTAGAAATTTGTTTTCCGGAGAAATCTTTGCTCTTTCGTTTGTTGCATCCGGATTTTTTGGAATAATTTAATAAGAGGAAAGATAGATATGTTCAAGCCATGTCGCCCTTCAGTCCAAATAGTTTGTGGAAATGCATTATTTTTATAAAGAAGAGAAATCCAACTGTAATAAAAGAGTGAAAGCAAGACATTTTTGACTATTTACATTAATCAAATAATTCAAAATAGACTATTTCCAAGTTTTTGCAGAAACGTAAGTTGCTACTGAATGATCGTCTTTACAAGTGCGTTTCTTATTAGAGTACATTAAACTGAAGTGTGAAGATCAGTAAATAAACTTTTGCAACTCTGTCATCACATCACACTATCATCGGCACCATAGATTTCATCTCTGTAATACAATCTTAGTATTAGAGAGGCGGCTTGAGACGAAAATCGATAAAATTTCAACTTATTTACATATTTTCAGGGTGAAGTGTCTTTCGATCTAAAATGTTATGTGCCTTTGCTTTATTTTATGTGAGCTTCTAAACTTTTATCGTGGTATGGTCCAAATGCAAAATGAACACGTTTCCGGAAGCAACTGAAAAAGGGTTTTCAGTCAGACGCCAACATCCCGTTTTCGCAATCGTTATTTTCTTTGTTTATACAAGAAAAATCTTGGAGAATCTCTGCCGTGTTGTTTACTTACAAACAAGCCCCGTCAAAGCTGAGACCTGAGAAATCCTTGAATCAAGATCTTAGCCAGAATTGCTATAGTTTGGAAAAAATACCACTACATATCCATCTCATCTCTCTCCGTTAAACGTTTGTACAATGTCAAAGGTGATAAAATAAACAAGATATGTCTGAAAGAATTACTGGTTTAGAAAGAAACAATCGCAATCATATACCACCGCATATTTGGTATTTATACGACCCCTGTGGGGCAATACGATAAAAGGTAAATAAAGTGCGACTGAATTGTTACAATTATTGTTGGATGGAATGGTAGCACACTCACACAATAATAAATGTGTGGGAAGTGGAAAGGCATTCCATAAAAACTGCAACCTTTAAGAATAACACTATTTCTCTGATACATCATATTATTTTGTTGTGCAGATAGGGCTGCTGGGGATTTTATTCGAACCAACAACAACACTCCAATACTAGAGGCCTAAAAATTTCCCGAGACGAAAATACTTATACAAGAGGAAATGCATTTGCTTCAAAAGTATTATTGCAAGAACACTGGAAAATGTGGTATTCCTTCTGACTGTAGTGTACTAGATGCAACTTAACTGTACTCGCCGACTAGAAGGAGTCTGGCAATGACTGGTTCATGACATTAAGACAAATGAGTAAACTCAAGAAGAGGCAGAAACAACTGGCACTTCTTTTTCTTTTAGCATTGCTTCGCACAACTTTATCCATGTACATTCAAGAGAAGACGAAAATTATATTATATTACTTAACTCACTTCATAAAACACAATTCGTTTCTTCAGTTGTTTTCAAGTGCGTAACATTGCATATTGCATCATGTGTTGTCATGTGTTGTTTACTGTATAGCTTTTTGGTGGATTTCCTTCTCCCCTTCCTCTCATAAGATGATGATAATTCAAAAGTCCCGATGCGGATTCCTGTTTTTTGCACACTAGCAGTATTACGTATTTGTGTAGGTAAAAATGAAAAAAAGTCGACGAGATTTTCGTAGGATTTGTTGTTGGCCCAACCAGTTTTTAAGGGGCTCCTCTTTTGTCTCTGATTTTGGGTTTGTCTCGACTCGTATTATTTGAGTAATGTACAGACAATTTTGAGTATGTAAATGTCTACGCCTTTGTCGACCGGATTGTGGATTGTCTCTTGTAACTATTACCGTTACCAAACCATCTTCCTTTCCTTTCTCGATTATGGTTTCCTTGAACAGAGTTCAGCGAAAGAGTGGTGACAATAATGCTTCGCCTTCCTTCCACGTATTCTTGAATAATTTTCGTGCAGGCAAACCGCGAAGAAAAATTTCGGGGTGGGTTATTTTGCGTGCTTTATCCGTTCATCTACAAGTTAATATGACATCTCATATTTCAAACTCGAGTGTGTATAGTTTTGAATGAAGTAGTCTCTGCATGAACATTTTTGTACACAAAAATAATTTGAAGGCACGTGTTTTTGTGAACGTAAACTTGCCTTCCTGATTTACTGGTGATGATGGTTGTGATGCGAGAGTGGGCGACGAATAAATGTATAGATAAAGAACGGTATAATGGCAATGTAGTGTCACTTGAAAACGTCCTTTTACCAGTGGAAGAGAAAATTTTGTTACATAATAGAAAGCGATTTACTTTCTCCCAAATAGTCATGTACAATGTATAAATCTACAAACATGGCAGAAAGACTCACGCTGATTGTGACCATTCATAAAAATATGTGAATGTCAAGAGAATAGAGAAAATTACAGAAGATAATGCAACATTGTAGAATGATGAAATGGAGGAGGAATAGAGAATACGATTAATTTTGAGAGCTAGGCTGAGAGAGAAATGTCCATTGAGGAAAAGAGCACCCATCTACGTATAAATAAAGTGAATTATTTCACAGAATATCACGATGAAAACGAGCATAATCACGGAATATTTCAATTTGGATCTCTTTCTTTCTCCAACACTGAACTTGAGAATGATGATGACTAGTGATTCAACCAGTGAATGGCTGAAAACTCCAAACAATCCGACAGCAATTCATGAGTGACGGCATGTAAACTGAAATCTGTCGTCAATGTTGTCAGCCTCGTCGTCAGTGTCATCATGGACTGAATAGTTTAGAAAGCATCATTCCAGTAAGTGAATTCAAAAAACAGTAATACTTGGATATTGGACAATCCGTCCTTAAAACTAACCTGGTCTGGTTTATAAGTCGCTGTCCCCTCCGAATAAGTAAAAATAGCTCTCAATTTACTACTACTTTCTCTCGAGTCATCGATCTTTGAAATCTAAAAAGGTGCGTCGTGATGCACAAGTCCAGTTGCTAGAGTGCTTACGGTTCCAGTAAAACGGATGTGCAACACTGGCTTCTCAAATGACATCAAATTTAACTACACACTATAAAAGGATGAAAAAGATGAAAACACATTTCCCTCAATACTCTTGACTCTTTTTGGTCTCCGATCAAGTTACTGGAGTATTTGAATCCAATTGAAATGACTTAAACTGCAGTCACACGTAGAGCCGAGGACGTACGTGCATGATCTGCATTTGTGTGCACCAGAGTTTATGTCTTTAGATTTCTAAATAGTGAAAAACAGTGAATTGGGCAGATTTCCCCCTCGAAAATCTTTCTTTCTTTTCCCCTTCTGTCTCTGACTCCTTTTGTTCACTTTCTCTCGCTCACTTTGTCTCTTCAGCTTTTATAGAATTTGTACAACATGGGCAGAAGAAAATCCAGAGTGAGCGTGTCCTTTTGTTTTCTTAATGGCTCTTTTCCTATCGCCAGTCCACAGGCCAGCAAACACCAGCGATACCTCTACTAGATCTACGAATAATGTAACAACCCCAGAAAGTTTCATCGTTTCATGTGTTTGTTTGTGTGACCAACAAAGGACGACAAATAGCATTTTGAAGGGAAAAACTAAATTGGGATGAAAGTAGTAAAAAGGTTCAGTTCAGGATGATATAAATACTTTTTATATGTGAGCACAAAACTTCAGGCTGGCGTCTTTGTCACTGTTCGACTACTTTTAGTAGGAAAATAAGGGGGTCTGCGTGTATTTGAAATGTGGCTGGAGATAATAGCAAATAAATTCTATGACTTAGTGCAGGACAGCCCAAGGACTGAAATATACACGGACTCACGCACAAGAAAATGCTTTTCAAAATGCGACTTGTCTAAAGGTCTCGTTATTACGGTTTCACAGTTTAGTGACCGCATCCCCTGGATTGAAGTAAACAGAGTTATCTCCAATGTAGCGATATGCGTACTTGAGTTGCACTTAGGTACACACAGTTAGACGCTTGCACTTGTGCTTCTTCATAATACTTGTCTGTGCTCAGACTTTTTTTGTCGTATAAAATAGAGCTTATCGAACAAGATCATTATTTTTGACATCTTTTTCTTTTTTGTACGACTGATCAAAGCCTAAGGAACCCGTTTCATAAAATGCCTAGAGTTTAGCAAAAGTCAGCAGGGTTGAGGCAAATGGAGTCAACTGTCGATTCTGGTTCCTCGTTTTCTTCTTATTCTGTTGCAGCAAAATGTTTTTCATTGCTTTACTTCACGTTCAACTGGTCCATTTTAGTTTACAAACATTTCTATCTGAAGTAAACGAAAACCTTTAAAAAGTCATGGGCAAACTTGGGAAAGCTCTTTACAGTTTTAGTTCAAAACTAGGTATTTTTATATAATGTAATTCTGATTGATCGAGTTGAGACACCCTCCGGCGTACTGTATCCTTTTTCGGACCGCATAGACAATAGAAATCTTTACCTTTTTGTCTTATTAAACGGACAGTTTACATTCGTCTACAAAAAGATGGGAAAATGAGATAGCCGGAAGAGAATATTTCTTTCTGAAAAGTTGCAACTTCCTTGTACCGTACGCACCATGCACTCACTTGCGTCTTTCTCTCGACTCTGATTCTCTTACGATTACGAAATAGTGTACCTTTTGGAATATTACGCTTTCCCTTTCCTTGTCTTTTGTCATCTTCGTTCACGGTTTGCTCTGGGCAGTTGTTCAGAT